>JAYRBW010093026.1:0-20974 GCA_036023295.1 Invenusta paracnida
AATGGCACGTTTTTACTAAAGCAATGAATGCAAAAGTAGTTGTTTTAAATAAGCCAATTTTTATAACATAATAAAATGATATACCATATACCATGATTTGGGATAGAATCTAAAATGTTTAGCATACGTTCGGTTTCTCCAGTAAGCCTTGAAAGTTCTGGGGATCTGAGGCAGTATTTGAGAAAATCCTGAGGATTGGTGGTTAAGCCAGAAATGGCACCTTCACCTTTATGGATCTTGTTCACATGTTCCTGTGCGTGATCAGGTCCAATGGATGTGAATGCAACAGGGTTCGTACTGACGACAAAGTCACCACTTTTGAGCTCTTGCCATATCGATGGATGGCTGCTTTCCAGGTGATACATGTGTGCGATGTAGTCGGGAATGTTCTGTGCATAGTCATGCCTATTATATGCGAAAAAGTAGATGCACATCTTTTCCAATGAGGCAAGGTACAAAAGCCAGTTATGATCGCGGATACCTCGCATGAAGTGGAGTAGGTTGTTGACCTGTCTCATATACATACGAGCCCACTTGTACATCGGGTACTTCTCGTTCTTGGGGTCAAATGCTTCTAGCGTTTCCACCAGCTTAATTAAATTACAACATAACCGCATACACTAATACATTAATAAACTTAAATAATAAATGTAATTAATACGTAAATATATATATGTAGTTTTATGGGTTCTGTACACTTCATTTATTATGTGATTAAGTTGAAATGTTGCAACAATATGTAAAATAATACGCTTTAACTTTTACTAAGCCTTATTGATATATAAATATGTTTACTTTTTTAAATAAATGTAATTTTCAGTAATTTTAACATTTTGGTGGCCATTTTGAATTGTTTATAGACTCTGTAGACGTCATTTATTATGCGATTAAGTTGAAATCTTGCAACAATATGTTGCAACAATATGATTTAACTTTTACTAAGCCATATTGTTATAGAAAATATTGATAATTCTGTAGATAAATAGAAAAAACTGTATATTTTGCCGCCATCTTGGATTTAGTGATTTAGTGCGTATCCATGCTAGAAAAAATGGAAACATGTGGTTTTGTGATCAGTGTGCTCATAGAAAGTAAAAAATCACAATTTGCAAGAATCTAAATGAAAGGTTCACTCACCTGTTAATTTCAACATTACGACATACTCTAAGTGTTATAATTATTTGTTTTAATATAGTATTGTGGGGAATTATTTGTATTTTAAAGGGTGTGATATCTTAAAATATAAATATTACATAAATCAAAATATGTTTTCTATTTAAAAAATATATTTTCTTTAGAGTTTTAAAGCTGCTCGGAAATCTACTTTAGCTAATGATGGCATAAAAATTACTTCTATTATAAAACTCTCTCTTATTTACTAATAAAATGTCGAGTGTTCTTGTACGTTTTATTATTAGACTAAATACAAAAATATTCAACTAAATTAATTTTATTATGACCATGGGTAATGCTAAGATAACATAACTTTACTTTTTAAAACCCCCTCTTAAAAGGGAAGGCGGTTGGGTGAGTATATTCACTTGGTAGACCGTAAGTTTTAAGTATACACTGAAGGTCCCGCACGGTTCTATTACCACCTGGGGCAACTTATTCACCCCTGCCATTACTAGCAGCTGTGCTAGTCGACTGATTGTTGATCTATATAGGCCTGTTTGGTGTCGGCATTTTGAGTACTTTGTATAGGTAGATACTGTGCATCAATATAAAAAATTAAAACATGGCATTTTTTTATTCGATACAAAGATTTGGGGGGATATGGCGAATTTTTAGAGTATTATTATAATTCTTGTACCCTGCAGAAAAACAATGACATTTCTAGTGGTACTACTGCTAATTATGCATATAAATTATCTATTAGAAAATGAAATTAATAAGCGAAATTTAGTTGAAATGTGATAATGATAACATTAATAATGTACTAATATTACCACAGTTTTTATAAATAGGAGCCCAGAAACCGATTTCTTCACCATTCTTTTACCTTTATACATCTTCATGAATTTCAAGCAGGAATAATATGTATATCAAAATGAGGGTTAAAACTTTAGGTATATTTTGATATTGATTTAGTTTTTTTGCATTCCAAAGAGATATTAGTGAGTAAAATGACAACATTATACTCACAATGTGGAAATAACATATTTTTTTGGAAAGACATATATGTATATGGCTGTCTTATTCTTTGAGTACTAAGATATTCATTTATATTTAGCATACTAGTAAATAATTATTCATAATTTTCAATACATCCTAATAAATAAAGAGATTTTTGTAATAATGTCAAAATATTACTAATTATTCATTATGACCTTTCAAATACTCGTAATATAATACTTATGAAATATTTCAGTAGTATTAAATACATATTAATAATTTTTATGTAGTTACAAAAATCCTCTGCCATATTATGCATTTAGCAACGATTGGCTACTTATTTTACTTTTATATATTGCCACTATTCGTTTCTTTTTAATATATATCCTATCATAAGGTTTGAATCGCTTCTTCATGTCTTTGAGCATCTACTCCTATTTTAACTTCTTCTCCTTATCCGTCACAGATGCTCCATTGAAGCGTTTCTGGCAGTGGACAGATTTCAGGAGCTACCTCATCTTCCTCGGTCTGTTAATCGTTGTTATGACGGCTCTTGTGGCAATGGAAGAACACAGCGAGACCCTTGTCGAGGGAGTGGGCCTCGCATCGGCCCTTTTCGAGTCCATGCTTGCGGTTCCGCAGGTTGCTACTAACTATAGCCGGCGTTCCACACTCGGGATGAGGTCAGTTGGTTACAAGATTGGTTGCTTATTCAATTGTCTAGTTGTTTATTTAACTGATTTCTGTTTTTTGTTGTTGTTGATCAAGTTGCTAGTATGTTTGTATCATTGTTACATGGATTACATTGTTCTCATGACTGCTTATTTGATTGCTTAACTGATGTCTGTGTTTTGCTTACTGTTAATCCCGTTGTTAGAATTATAACCTCATTGATTTAATGACGTTTTATTACTTGCTTAATTGCTTTGTTCATTTGCTCGTCTGATTTCATCTGGTAGTTATTTTTTATATTTTTTGAGATATTGAGTTCTCTTTTTTGATAATATGGCATCCAAGTGAATAATATTGGTGTATGTTACGCAAAACAAAATTTACATTGTACAACATGTCTGGAGTAATTAATTTAAATTTAATATTAAAATTAAAATTGAGCAAATATTTATATTATAATTAAATCTTTGACGGTTATAGTATAAAACAATGGGAATTATAAAGTATACACACTAATTAAATTTCTAATTTATTAAATATAAAGCGCATTTAGATTATGTGACTTTTCAGATTTTAATTTTATTACTATGTCTATTGTAATATAGTATGTTTAGTTATGCATTGTTATTAGTGTTTGTGTATAGTTAATCAATTTACCAAATATATTTACAGCAGGTACATGTTTTTTTCGCATCTACATAGTTCATATATGATATTTAAATTCCATGGATGTCACTAAAATATCCAGAGAATAATACTCCTAAAAAGATTGTCATTTTATGTATTGTATTAACCACTAAAAGTAGTGAGGTAATCATTTTTTATAACGTACAAATTAATTTTGAAGCCAGATACGTTAACTATATAGTACATTTACAGAAACATTTTTTATTTATATTTGATATCTGTCAATAAATGTAAGTAATCAGGCTTGCCTGATTGTCAGAAATTGAACGCTGTCATTTCAGGATAGCTTAGTAAATGCCTAGAAGAATGAAGTGACTGTATTCTACCTGCCTATGTTTATAGTAGTAAATAACTGTAAAAAGATGTATAGAATAATTTAATAATATATCGTCTAATGAAGAAGAGAGGGGGGGGGATAAATGAACAAATTGGGAGATACAGACATAATTTGTAAGAGGAGAATACCAAAAATGAAATCAAACGAGCATCAATTTATCTAATTATGCGGTTGTTCTCTTCCTCCATTCATGGACATTCACAGAAGAGGAGGTAGCTTCCTTCCTAATGATTTACTCGTCACCGGTTCAATTTCTGGAGAGGCCAGTCTATCACTCAGTGCGAGGAGAAAATTGCGGTATATAGGGTGTCGGGGTGTGTAGGGAGGTGCTTTCTGTCAATAAAATACTCCCGTCAGTCAGTTAGTAGTCTTTTTGTGTCGACGACTTGACTGGCGCCATTTGATCGAGTTAAAGGAGAAGGCGAACAAAGGAATAAGAAGGTACTCATTACCGAGATTGAAGCGTACAGACAGAATGAAGAATGCAACCGCACTATCCACAGTGTCAGTCAATCGTGGCCGAGAGTGAGAGTGATGATACATACACTGGTGGAATGTCTTTCTGGTTCGAATGAAACTGAGTCCATATCATTGGTGATCTCACTCAGCAGGGACGGTTGATCTCCAGTGTATCCTGCCTCTAATCAAAGAACTACTCGACAAAAGAAGAGTACTCGAGTTTCTTTTCAATTCCTACCAGGTTCTCACGACTTTTTTTAAAAGTCTTTTGTTGATGGGCGAAGAACTTTATTCATTTCTTGCTATATGTATGTGTAAAAATAAATGTATATTTATATAATATATTTATTTTTGCGTTAAGACATACGGCTGTTACAGAAAGTATTTTTGTTAGCTTTAGATATTATTTTTATATATCGATGGATTTTATTGTTTCTTCCAAACTCCGTCAAATAATTCGATAAAAACCAACCCAACCAAAATCTAACTTTATATATGAAGTAGTACGCATCCACGCCAGGAAACGAATATTGAATTTCATTGTTAACATGTCATCGAACTTAAATGTCAGTCAGATTGGCTTGCTTACTCGTATAGGGAAATCGAAATAGGCACCTACTCCTTCTTCTTACATTGACTCCTTAGTTACCTTCGATATACGTTCTCGTTGCTGTATTTTAGATATAGAAAGTCAAAGAAACCTCCCAGCTTTTGAAATAATTGATTTATCTTTAGTAATTTATAAAATATATATTGGTAATACTTATAGGAGAGAAAATGTTTTTTAAGTGAATGACTTCTTTTTTTGGGTTTGCCTTTAGTATAATTCAAAGGAGGCCGATATCGATAGACAAAATGTCAAACTAATTAATTCATATAATTGGATTAACTTTAAACTATATGCATATACAATCGCTGAATGTGTAAATACGACAGCGACTATCAATGAAATAATAAATTATTTGTAACAAAACAGTAACTGAATATCTGAATATTTTATATGTATACTCTAATCTACCTTTTTGCCTCATTTAGAGGGATGTTTTTATGATGCAGTATAAAATAAATGCGATTTACCAAATTGATATTTAAATAATTTTTACCTCTACTTAGTGTAATTAATTTAACAATAAATAATATAATATACGTAATTGTGAGATTTTCTCTAATGCTATATTTTTAAAGCATTTTTATTCTTTTATTAATTGCTTCACCTCTCATAATTTATGAATGGAATTTTTGTTTTGTCTCGTGCTTTACAAATTTCGTTTATTTCTACAGTCTAGATGTACATACCTTATAATAATATGTTGTAAACGCTGTTTTGCATATTAATGTAATGACTGCATTATTCATATGAAGAAAAACAAATAAACGCATACCTTAACACGTCTCTCAGTGTTCATCAAAAGTTTACCATGCTGTGGTGAATAATTATAACTACAAAAGTCGCTAAAGCCAGCATAATATATGGGTATATACAAATTATAAGTCTGTGTGTATATGAATTATATAAATGTAATAATTTAAAATGATTACAATTTATCTGGAAGATTAATATATTTAAAATAATATTATCTCGACAAGTATAATTTAAAAACTGCGAATCGATAAATCAAATCGTTCCACAGTCAACCTTAGTATAATATGTTATACATATATCATTTTAAAAACTGTATTAATATATTCTTACAAAATATTGTCAAAATCCGTCTTTTTCGGAAGCTACAATAATTGGCTATAGATAATTTGTTTTAAATAGGTATATGTACTTTAAATGTTTATTGATTGAAAGTTTTCTTTGAAAGCTGCTTAAGGTTTAATTATAAATAGGTAAATACTGCATAATAGTCAAACTGGGCAAACTTTGCAATTATTATTTAATCATTTTTTATTATAAAGTAATTAATGTCTTAATTCGCAATCTATGTATAACTAAACACCCGAACAAAAATATTATTAATTGTATTTTTTGTGGTGTAATTTTTCAACTAAACTTATAGCTTGTCATTTTTAAACTTTCAATTTTAAGACGATATTGCTGTATATTTTAGTTATTTGTTGTTGTTCTTACATTATTATTGCAATTATTTTGACGCTGTTTATTTATTTTGTGTAATATCCGATATAGCTACTCTTCTATTGCTCGCTACAAGTTGACACATATGTACCTATACCATTCACCTTTATATATACCAAATTCAATCCAGAATTTCATAATTATATTTACATATCAGATAATATACATCGAATTACTGTATAGTTTGGAGTCCAGAAGATTTTTAAAATCATAATTTAAATGTTATGAAGTATGAAGGGTCCCATCCTTTTGCTCATATATATCTATGCTAAAGCCTGTTGTATATTTTGAAATCATTCAGCTATAGGCAAATCATTAGTACATACTATTGTATAAAAAGTTAAAAAGCCAGCTGCTAGTAATGTATATTATCATAATAGACTGTAAAAGCACGAACATAAAATTTCTGAAGTTAATTGATAGTAATAAAACCTTTTGCTAAATGCTAAAATGCTACCTTTTATTTTTACATAGCAATTGAGTTCGCAAAAAGTTTTATACTGCCTCCAATAATGAATTTTTATATATATCTATGTAATGTTTTGTATAAAGGCACCTGGAAATTGTGCTTAATAGAAACAATTAGAGCGTGTTGAAAATATAGTATATTTCCCGTTTATATTACTATGAAAAACAACTTAATATTATATTTATATCCTTTGATCTTTATAGTTCACTAAAAGTTAGTTTTTAACTCTAGATTATAATGGTATTGTGGAGGGATTTTCTCTTTTCAAACTTTTTATTATTTTATTGTGAACCATTTTGTTACCAAATAATTCACAACAGATATTTCGGATTTTTAATAAGAAACCTTCTGAAATAAAATAAATATTAATATAATCATATGGCTTGTTCTCTCAAATATTGAAAGCAAGTAAACTTTAATAATATTTGTAATTAAGGTCACTGCATTTTATAATAATATTTTAGCCGAAGTAGATAATGTATAATTGAATAAGTTTCTATACTGAACGGAAATGCGTCATTTATCAGCCCTAATATCTCTTGTTTTAGTCCAGAATAAAAAATAATTGGTTCTACAATTTAAATGCAGTGTCGTAAGAATGGAGCTTAATAAAGTTAGTTATTATCCAAACGAACCCTTTCGGGTCGCTAATCAATCGACTGGCACAGCTGCTAGCAAAGGACGGAGGAAATTAATTATGGTCCGAACCGTGGTTCGAATCCACTCTCGCAGACGGCCAGTCCAACACTCTACCGGGCTATTCCGTCTCCTAATTGTTACAAAGTGTTACAAATTGTTTAGTTTATGGTGTACAAATATTTTTTATTCAGAAATATTAAAACATGTTTTGTAAGCTCAAACATAAAGTAAGTTCATAAGTTCAACAAAAATAAACTTAAAGATATTTAATTATATTATATTATATCTTTATTGAACTTATGAACTTACTTTAACTTTAACAATTTCCTTTGTCTATACAATTTTTTATTTTTGGTACAGCCTTGTCTTAATTGTTGGAGTTTATATTATTAACCTACATATATTATAAGGTAATTAAAAGCCACATGTTTTCATATTTATTTTTAAAATGTATGTATTAGTTTCGTGTTAAAATTTCATATGTTAAACATACTGACTAGTGTATATAGAAAATATAACTGAAATATTTGAATTGCTTACAAACAAAGACATTATAAGTCAGTACATATAAATAACTGCATTATTGCAAAATGACCCTAATGTCTTGGGGATTTTAATAAACTAAAAACATATTATTAAACTATTGTTTCATAAAATATCTTTTAAATGTTTTTTAGTTTAGTTTTAAAAAATGTACTGTCTAATGAAACACTTTTGAATATAGGCATGAATAGGTTTTTTCTCTTAAATTTAGTAGCTTATAGCCTTAACTTATTATCCGTCTTTACTGTTAGACTAGGTCTGACAACGTATAATATAAATAGTAATAAAGTTGTACCTGAAATACATACATTGTATGTGCATTCTACATTTGATATAGTACTACGTAATTATTCCTTTATTTATAAGTTGACCTTATTTTGAATGTTACTATTTGATCACTATTTCCCATCTTATTTAAAATGAGATATATTTGTATGATAGTAGTATAAGTGGTGTAGTTCTGCGTTAACCCTAACCCCCCCTCACAGCAGGTGATATTGTATTAACCATATTTATTACTTTAGGAACACATTATATTTTTCTATATATATGACATGTATCTAATGTTTTATGGGCTTATTCTTCCTAATCTCTATTTTTTAGTCTTATGATGGTAGCTGGATGGACAGCCGGTGACATTTTCAAATCAGTCTACTTCTTTTTCCGCGATGCTCCTGCCCAATTTCTACTCTGTGGTCTTCTTCAGATTACCGTGGATGCCATTATCTATATTCAGTACATGATCTACAGTAAATAGTGGGTCCCCACAGAAGATATATAGATATACAAAAGATCAAATAACATTTAAGGTTGTCTTTTTTATTTCCAAGTCTTTAACCAATTATATTCAATTATTGTTATTTTTACTATACGGCTGTGGCTTCTTATTCTAGGTATTATACTGTATTTCGTTCTGCAATCACACGTTGAGATTTTTTGTTATATAATTCTATATTTATTTTTGGCTATTTTTAGCTTGATTGTCTTCCATTATGTATTTATTCACTCTTTCAATAGAAAACCAAATTTATATACAGGCAACAAATTTACTATAATGGTATATTTATAATACAGAGGAATCTTTCATTTTGTACAGATAGTTAGATATTATCTTTTATAATTTCAAATGGAGATTCAATTTTCCTAAATTCACGTCCACATTTCTTGCTTTTCTCCAACACAACTTTTTTCAAGATTGTAGTTACTACATACTTCCATGACAATTTCTCTATAAACGGTATCTATTTTTTGCAGATCCCCACCCCTGCTCCTTCTCCTCTTTTCTTCACACATTCATATGTCCTCTTCATGATGTTTGCTTACCATGACAATGATACTTACAACATCGCTTCTCTTTAACTAAATCAATGCTTTTTGCTCGAATCGGTAACATTTCTCTGTTGGTTAGTTTGCTCAGATATCCACAGTGTCCTCTTTATAAAAGTAGGCATGTGCTTTATAGCCTCTTTTAATAAAGAGTATATTACAATATTGTTCGTTTTTCTGGCTAGTCCGTCGGTTTTAAATTCCACATTGTGTGCGATCCACTTGTTGATTTTAATTAATCTACCAACTTCCTTCATTCCACCCACATCAACTCGTGGGGTGTATTCTATTCTTATCACTCCCTAAATGTGACTGTGTATATTGTCCGGTATTTTTTGCTCAAAAGACAACTCAATCCAACACATAGCACAGAAGAGGCGGTAGTATCTACTTGTATTCTCTTTTTATTATTAACATTACTGTTCATGTGTTATACTTAGATGGAGGGGAATTTTATTTTTCGCTGCTGAGGCTTTGAAGTTTTGCTGCTTTCATTCTGTAAACTCCTTAGATAAAATTTAAAGCAACACAATCTCAGACATTGAATCTGTTGTTAACTGTGCCTTAGTTATAATATTTTTCTCTGTTTTCTGCATAATTAAAAGGCATATCTTTTCTAATGCCACATATATATCTATTGCTTGTCACAATCCGTCAACATTAATTCCACTTTAAGTATATATATACTGTATATTTATTTATTTATTTATTTATACATTTTCTGAAAAATTTTCTGCAATATCCAGCCTTTTCAGCAATATAACTTATACTATTTATGTAAAATACCCATACTATCACCTTTGAACTGACACCAAACACAAATATGCGTAGTATTGCTGTCTGATTTTTGATAATTTGATTTATTTTTACTCGTCTGCAGTATACTTGTAAAATTATGCAAGATTTCTACATATTTTTCATTGTTATTTTTATTTCCTTAGAGATTTATAATTTCATGTTATATGTCACAGTATTACCATTATTACTGCCATACATATTGTCAATTAAGTCTTACTTTTGGATACTGCAACCAAGTAATTGTCCAAAACAGTCACTGCTACTTTCGTTTCATTTTCAATCACATTCGTATATTTGTTTTGAACTCTATATGCAAAGATTAGATAGACTTTTTGAGAACCAGCGAACATATTTAGCTACTGTTTTAAAGCTATGTGTCTTCATTAGTTGACATCTTCCCATTACATTATGCTGCTTTTTATTTATTTTTATTTTGGAAAAGAATTGTTTATTTATATAATATACACATGCATGCATATATGTTTTTTATTTAATTGAAAAAATATGTCGACAAAGATACTTGTTTATGATGAGTATATTATATTATGCTATCTAAAAATGAAATAAATCTATTTTGTTATGTTGTATATATGTTTTTATTTAATAACTTAAATGTTGCTTTTACCACGCTTGATAGTATAGGAATTGAGTTTTCTAATTAATTGGTTCATTCTGTTTGCTTGCGTTTGCATATCTTTTTAACTTAATGATTAAATTAATTTTTTAAACTTTATTCAATAGTTCCAACAAATATACTAGAATTTAGGTATCCGGGCTGTGATTGTTCATAAAAATTCTACAATTTCGTCAAAAGTCAAAATTCCTCAAATTGGCTCAAAAATAAAATTCCTAAAATGTTAATGTCAATAGTTTAGAAATAAATTTTTTAGTGATATTTTCTTTTTCAGTGTTGATTTAAAAATAAATAATTGAAGATTGTATGGCGTGCTGTTTGTGTTTATTCAATTCTGTCAATCTCAAAGTACTTCGACTGTTTAACATATTATATAGACTGATTCATTATTAATATTTTCTCAAAGAGGATGACTGATCATAAATGTAGTGGAACTCCCATTGTACTATATTTTGTACTACAATTTCTATACTAATAAAAATGTCTATATAAGTAAATAATTATGTGTAACAAATATTATTGTTTTTCAGAAATATATAATTTCAGACATTCTTTTTGGACATGCAGATGTACAGACTGTATCCCCATCCTTACTAAAACTTTTGCGTAAATCTGAATTGCCACTGCAGAATGTTAATTCAAATAGGTAGTGATGGCCCAAATGTCAACAAGTTCATCTTTAATCATGTTGACACAGTTGTTAAACAACATAATATTCCTGGCTTACTTGAGATGGGCTTTTGTAACCTCCATATTGTCTATAATGCTTTTTGAAAAGCTTTGTATGTCATAAAACACTGGTGTAGAGGAATTTTTGAAGGTTATTTTTCTATTTTTTAAATACTCTGCAGCTCACAGAGAAGACTATTTCCATATAAAAGAATTGATGGAGCTTGAGGAACAGTCATTTGCTAGGCATGTTGAAAGCCGCTGGACTACTTCAGCAATTGTACTTGATGTCTGCATTAAACAGTTTAATGCCCTGAAAATTTTTTCTACAATCTAAAAGATACTGATGTCAATAAAAGTGCAAACTATCGACACACTTCTGCAATTGATATTGGTAAATGATGCAGAAATATAATCAAAGCAAGGTTTATTGACTTCAATGATCAGAAAATTTTGTGTAGAGATATTAAAGGTTTCTCATGTTTCTCTCAAAATGTTTAAATTTGTTTGACAATGTACCTTGTCAAGATTCTACCTTCAAGAAATAGAATGTTCTATTATGTTCATGTAATTCATACTGACATACAGTTTCTACCATAAAAAGACTAAAAAGGTGCCACATATCATTCATGAACCATTCATTAAGCACTTTATTTGTATTTTACATGTTACTATTGGAATTTTATAAAATCATTATTCCTAAAATGTCAACCAAAGATCTCTTTAAAAACAATTGTATGGCAATCACAGCCCTGGTACCTACATTAATCGAAGTTTATATTAAAGCAAATTGCCAAGCCTGAATTTGGGGTATGCATACACCTTAATATATGAAAAATAATGAATGTTATGAATTTTTTCTATCATATGGTAAAATAGATAATATCATTTATAGTTCAGATATCTGATGTATTATCTAAATATTATCTAGCTATTCAATTCTTATATTCAATTATATTGAAGATTTTTATGTTTAGTGATTTAATAATTATTTTACTGTTTAAATGGAGGAACACTTTAAATTGTTTTAGGGAGTCTGGAAGGCTCATAAGAATGTTTTTTATCTACTAAATCATCTCGTGCGTTTGTAGTTATAATACTTATTTTTGTATGTACAGTAATATAAGGGCTATAGACATGGATGTAGCCGTTATGTCATATAGCATTTTAGGTCAAATATTAACTATTTAAAAACCTACAATAACTTTTAATGGACAATTTTAATTGACCCCCTGACCAAGGTATATAAGACAACTTCCATGATAGCGCGCGCGTGATGGCCTTTAGGCGAGTACAAAATGTCAAGGTTATGATTCAGCTGCTTAGTAGCCGAGATATAGTTGTTTATCCTACTTCCTATCCTATGTAATTAAGCCCAATTTTTATGGCCTAGGAATTTATGGAAAATTATTGCATTACTGATATGCATGTTGTTGTAGCTAGGTATAGTTTATAATATGTTTCAAATAAAATAGAAAGAATTAAATTTCCAATGTCGAGTGAAATTTTGCCTTTGGAATTCTCTTATATCGGAAAACAGCTTTATCTTGTGAGCTCGGTATAAATATTTCATAGATATTAACTGAAATTTTAGAACAAGTTTTCGTGAACACAAGCTGCATATGTGGTAATGACGGAAATTTATGCATATAAAATTCAGTTAAATTTGAGATAACGATAGCTGCAATCTACTATAAATATATGCAAAAATCGTAATCAATATATTTATAAATGTTATTGGCATCCTTCATACGGGGAGATCAGTAAAATGAGAGTGCTAAGATTTTTATTTTAAAATGGTGAATGTCACTGCGTTTTCGCTGAAAAGTACGTAAGAAGTTTGACTATTCCCGAAGACCCTATCGTGGTTATCTATAATACCTACATATATCCTGATTGTATATATATATATTATTATGTATTTCTTGCATGAAGTGTTAGCCATTTATTTGTATTAATTGATGTAATGTGTCTACATGCACTTTAAAATTTAATTAATTAACTAAATATATTTAGAGCAAAACTGAGAAACTGTTTGATATAGTCAATAAGTTGTGTTTTAGCATAGCTAATATCGATTCACTTCAATGTTAACACGATAACAAAGGCATATTAGCGTATTCGTAGAATATATTTTTATTTCTTTTTAATGTTTCTTTGATCAAATGCACTACATTTAAATACAGTTGTTATTAATATTATTTAAAGTTAAAAAGTTTTGCTAAAAGAAGATAGTTTATTTTATGCTTTTGTCATTTTTTTGGTAGCAAATTTGATTAATACTGATGTTGCGGAAGCTATATAGTCAATCTTTAAAATAAAACATAATTGTAGATCACAAAAATGTCTTACAAAACGATAGTTAGTTTATTTTCCCGATGTTAATGATATCCTCGATGTAATATTAGACTTGAACCTCTTATGAAGCATTCATTCTCCTTTTCATATTGTATATACACAAGTATGTTTGTGAAATACTATAAAAACAAAATCATTGATCATTTTAGGTTTAGTAAAAAATATCAAATTTAACAATTGTTCAGATTATAACTTTGTACTGATACCAATTATTCTTATCTTTTTAATTAGCATATTACTAAATACTTCGTTCTGTCAATATAATGTGTTATACTAAATAAAAGTTGATCAACTTATTTACCCTTTTATGGAATTTTGTTTATGTTTTCCTATAGATTCGTTCTCAACGTATATAATTATAACTAGTAATTTTTGAGTAAATATACAGATTGCACCCATGTAAATATTATGCAGCTTGCATCAGATTGCACCCATGTAAATATGCAGTTTGTCCCATATTACACCCATATAAAAATGTAGTTTGCATCAGATTGCACCATTAAATATGCAGTTTGCATCAGATCGCATCAGATCGCACCCATGTAAATATGCAGTTCGCATCATATTGCACTCAGGTAAATAGGCAGTTTGCATCAGATTGCACGAGATTGCACCCATGTAAATATGCAGTTTGCACCATAATATATATATTCTACAACAGTGCAAATATCTACATATTTCTATGGTTTACATAGGCAATTAAAAATAGAATTTTTATCATTATCGAGATATCATGCAGCATCACTTTTTAATTATTGATAGTATGTTTAAAGATGTTATATAATATATTTTTTAATATCATTTAACACTAGCACAATAAATATTCATAAAATGCCAATTTAAAAATCTTATGATTTTAAACATATTTTTGAATATTTGTTTAATTCTGTCTTTACTTATTAATGCAATTACGCATAACAAGAAAATATATACACGATATGACAATTTTCCTGAAATTGGAAAAGTAACTTTAAAAATTATTTTAAAATATATCCTCTTATAGAAATGTGTTTTTTCTATGAAGAAACGTAGTTTTTTTCTATGTATCTATTTTATCCCGCTAATATACTCATATATCAATGTGGATGGTTATTTGAATACTTACAAAAATTCTTTGAAGTTCTTATAATATTCATAATAATTTGTCTGTTATCATTTCTTTAGTTTTAATCAATTTTTATATCAGTTATTTGTTATATTAATATTGATTCTTTTTTATAACTTTAGAATTGATTTAATACTTCCATAGTAATTTCTAAAACATTGTTTATTCCTGTTTAAACCTGTTTATATCATTTTTACTGTTGAAAAAGTCTATTATGTCAAAAGCGATCCAGTAGTTTTAAAATACTATGGAAGTACTTCTACTATTTACAATTACTTTCATTTTATTAAACTGTGCATCAGGGGACAATACTTTAAATCAAGTTGATTATTATTTTCTTATTTAATGAAAAAATGTACAGAAAAGTAAACATGAGTAGGGAAAAGTAAAAGTTGTACGGAAAAGTAAAACTTTTCTATAGATAAATTGTTAGGGAAAGACAGCTTTTAATGTATGCATAGAAAATAAAAAAATATTAATGTGAACAATATATTTAATACATAAAAGTGGTTCTTTTTATGTTGATAAGTTTTATTAATTATATTTTGAACATGATAAAAATAATCTCATAGTTTTAAACTATAATTTTATTTATAGAACTGTGTGAAATTAAACTAAACCAATTTTCATTAAAATAGGATATATGTATATGTTTGCAAGAAAATAAATAACATACAAGAACTGCTACAATTTTAGAAAAAGGTTTAGTTACATTTCCCTAATTTAAGCACTTCATTGTTCCCTTGTTAACCTTTCCGATGATTCTTCTTGCATCCAATAGAGAAGACCTCAAGTAGCGGTGATGTTTTTAGACGAACTAAGTGGTAGACATTTATATACATAATATAGTACACACTCTGAATGTATGTATGTATATAATGAACGAAAATTTAGACGTAAAGGACGTAATCATGACGTCCCTTATCTAATTCTTCTTCAGTTTCCAAACAAGAGATCCACTTACACGTGTGGTGAATCCCTGAGCGCTTTTTGCGACAACGGAGTAAGTATGTGCTTTTTTGAACCGTTGGTTTGCACGGATTGACTTTGAAAGCAACACGATTGTGCAATCTTGTTTGCGCTTCCAGTTAATTCTCAATTCTTACGCATCCAAATGCAAAGAAACCCCGCTTGATATATATCTTACAAATTTGTACAGACTGTTTTAAGTAGCATTTAGCAGAATCTAATATAATATTTGCTAGAGTGTAAGATAGATAGGAGAACAGTTTCTAAGTAATCAACTTGTTAGTAAAGTAGTAGTAAAGAGGAGTAGGGGCAGTAGTACATAGGTTAGTAACGTCCTTATTTTTCTGGTTTGGCCTGCGTTGGCGTGTGGAACCACGTTAATTTCCGGGACAATCAAGCGATGTGATTCGGGAGTCTGGGATTTAAAAAAGAGAGAAGACGATGCAGGATACTGCTCAATTTGTGGGAGCGTCTCTGAAGAAGACTGGAAATTTTGTGAGTCGTGGAGCCAGGTCTCATTTAATTATTACACTCGACGGAACTAGTTGACAAATCAATGAGCCTAAGTTATGTTGTAGTTCGACCTACTCTACTCTCTCTTATATACCTAGGTTTGGAAGCAAATGTGAAATGACAGAGCAACCTACTTGCTATCCTAACCTAACGTTACCATACACAGACAGAATATTTCTTTCTCCCTTGCAGTGCTTCTGTATATTTAATACATTCAAGCAAAGCACTTTGTTTTAATTGTAGTTTTTGGTGTTGCTCTTTGGCTTATGTTTTTTTTTCGGAATTTGGATAAATTTCTGTTTTTATAACTCACACTCGTACGACAGATTAGTGAATATTATAATTAGTCTTCCTATAATTTTCTTCAATTTTCATGTACCCCAATATTTCCAATTATAGTGAGCTTTAGAGTAAGTTGGCAGTTTAATTTAATTTAAAATTATTTTATAAAAGTTATAATTCAGTATTGTTGAAGTATTTGATGTGATCCTTTTGGGATGACTTAGTGAAATAGAACATAACTATAATTATTGAAATAATCAATTATAACTTTTTTAATGTATAATTTTAAAGATATGGGGATATTATCACAGCGTTTGATAATTATCTTTTTTATTAAGCTACACAGATCTTTATTTAATCTAAAATTATTAGAAAAAACATTGGATAAATAATATAAATATATTCTTAATCTTTCAATTACTTAAGCACATACATTTTGATGATTTATTCTCATAATTTTCATGTGTTGCACAATCAAGGACAACTAAATATTGTTTATAATACACACATAAACATATTATTTTTATCATTTATTATAATATAATTAGTAGTCACATTATGTATAAAAATAACAGAACATTTAGTCAACTTTACGTATTTTTTACGTTTAAGAATTAATTATTACTGCACATTTAATGAAAATTTAAAGTTTGTTGAGTGATTTGAAAAACAACTTTGTATTAATAACTCACATTAATTGAAGATGGGACCTACTGCTAATTATTATCTACTTTATTATATAATCCCCAAACGCACGTTCTATTAATTTTATTATATCTAGTTAGAATTGTTTTCCTAGTACAGTATAGAAATTAAATTGGTAAAAATTCGAAGTACAAATAATCAACGTAAAAGCTTAAAATTGTCTTTTATATATACATATATTCACTATTTATATAAGCTGTAAATGAGAACAAATAAATAACTGTTTTAGGCTATATTAAACGCAGATAGAAACGTTTTTTATATATTGCAATGCCAAAGCTAATCTGAGAAAAAGATTATAACTTATCAGTCAGGGAATACTTTAAGTAGTCCCTGTTATCAGTTTATAAATAGTTAAATTTATATCATTAATTTGAATTGGTATAAATTTTTTTTGTAATTCAAAATTATTTTTTGAAATTTCAGATAACAATTGTTGTAAACTGAATATTATTTCCATTATGTATATACACTTGGAGTATTTGTAAAGTTTGTCTTTTAAATGAATTTGACCTAACCGAAGTTATTTAATAATATACATTATTTCTGAAAACAGATTAATATTGGTATTGTTGTATATATTTTCACTCTATTTTTTAGAGAAAATAGCCTACTTTTTACCTGTAAATAAAAGCGATTATACATATGAATAATATTTACATAAAATGTAATACTTATACTACGAATTAACTAAATTTCAAGAAGAAATTAAAACTAATTAAATTTACAAAAACTCCACAAATGTAACAAACGTGAGTAAATGGTTTGTTTTTTAAAAGTGTTGTCATCCTCACATTAAAACATTTAGATATTCTTAAATACACTCATATAATGTCTACGCATTTGGAAAAATGTTATATGTTGTTCCATATAATAAACTTCTTTCCAATATAAAATTTAATTTGACAAAATCCTAATTCATATTGCACACACACACACAAACTGAATTATACTGATACACCAATTTAACCTAAACACATATTCAACAAGATTTAATAAGATTCATTCTACCAGTTTCGTCGACATTATTCCTATTTTCAAGAATCTGTTTTATTGTAATATAATTTCCATGTCAGAATTGGTTAGGTTCATTTGTAAGCCTCGAGGTCTTGTCTTATAGTCTAATTAAGAATTATATAATATACATATATGTATGTTACTTTTAAAACTTTCCTTTTATGTGCAGATATAAAAACAGAATATATATGAAACTAAGAATAATTGCTGTTGAAAATATGCATTGGCTGTGCGAAATAGTTCAAACTATGTAGAAAATATTTTTACAAGTGTCTAGAACTGTCTACAATCGAGTATGCATGCCTGCCTAAAGATAATTAATAAGTCACCACATTCTTCGTTTCCTTTAAGCAAGATTCCAACGTATCATCGTTTTTTGAACAATTGTTTTCATATGTAGTCTCATCATATATGTAGTATAAGCATATACCTACAGATAACTTTCAGAAGTAACATTTAATAACTCGTTTTTTGGTTTCCTCCAGTATTTCTAAATGAAAGTTAAATGCAGTCTTTTGTTTCCCAAGGAGGAGAAATGTCAGTATTGTTATTAAAAAATTAATTGTGTCATTAAACATTTCCATTAAAATATGAATAAAAAGTTAAACCGCATTATTAAAATGATACAGAAATATTCAATATTCAGCGTGTTAACTTTATTTTAAATATCTACAAAGTTCAATAAAAGTATTACATTTCTATTTCTAAATAGGCAACATATAATTCGTTTTATGTGCTCGGTAATCAACATCTTTGTATGCATCATATCTGTATATTTTTTGAATTGTAATATGTTTCACAACGCACATTCATTTACCAAAATGAAAGTTCAGAAAATATATTTTCTTAGAATATTACAGTTATCAAAATGTAAATATACAAAACCCACTCTGTTTAATTGAAAATATATTTCGAAAAATGCATACAAACTTTAAATCGGTATTATATTCTTTGATTTGAAGTAAATGCTTAACCAGAATTTCGTATTATAAGTAGGTATAATGTATGAATAAAATATGCTGAAATTTAAAATGAAGCATTTCTCAAACGCATGCAATGTTGTATATCTGTAAATGTATATAAATTTTATTGTAAATATTGTATGTATTTTAGAAAAGGTCAACGTTTATTTTTAGGTGTTTAGAAAAGTGGTCGCCACTTTCAGCCAGAGGTTCCGTGACTGGCCTAATGCAACGGAATGCCCTCTTCCATGCTTACTCCCCGATTTTGTTCCGATTTCCACCGTTTATGAATACCACCGGTGCACCACTGATATCCAATCTTGATTGTCCAGAATTCTAGAAGCAAAGATGCTATAATCTATATACCAGTGGCTCCGATTGCCAGGAAAACAATTCTGGACGGAGTTTCTCAGCTCGCGCCTGTGCGATAAAAGAATCTATGACAATTCTAGCGCCTTCAGCACTACCACTTCGAGTGGACATGGACATTCATGCTGTGACTGGGGCCTTATACTGGTAATCACAAACACGCGAGCTTTGTAACCGACTTAATGATATACTTGCAAAACTCAGAAGTGACTACCTACGCGCTGAGTGGCTCCCCTACATAATAAGTGGTGTATCCTGCCATCTTCCCTCCTGGCCATGTAAACGTCAAGAGAAACATCGTTATACCTCGGTCGTAAGGCAAGCAAACACTGAGGGTACTTACCATCCGAGTAGCCAAGCCATCTAAAAAATGTCGATGTCAATGAAATGGAAGACCGTGACAGCGAGTTTTACACCATGGAGGTTCTTAGGTCCAAAGGAGTGCGTCGTGGCTGCGGGAAAGATTCTGACCTCATTCAGGGTCAAAATGGTCAATTCATAAAAGTATTGAGCAAGTATTGGTGACTACCAATTGCTGGCTCTATAACCAAATAACAAACAATTATATATTCAAAAGTTATATTAATAATATATTGAATTAAAATATGTATGCCAGTTCTATTACTACAATAGCTAAATATGTACAACAAACATGCAGTGTCTAGTAATATGTGTTTAGATACACTATTAATAGAAATAAAATATGGTAAGTACCTGGACTATTCATTGATTTTAATAAAAATAATTGTACATGTTTTGATTTATTAAAAAAAATAATTATAATTTCAAATTATATTAATTGTTTGGTGTATTTCTTTTGAGCGGGGTTGTATATATATATACATATATTTTAAGGTAACGCGAAAATTGATGTGTAAATATAGATAACACGAAGATTTTATATTGTTATAAAAAATAACGTATATTTGTAAAAAATTATTTCTGTTTAGAAATAGTTATTTAAATGATTCGACAGTTATTGCACAATTGAATACTATATATAATAAAAATGTAAAGTATTATTGAGTTGAAAATAATAGTATAATGAATTTAAAAAATAATTGAACGTTGCCAATAGAACTAATTTATACGTGCTTAAGTTATAGATATTTATTCAATTTTTATTTTAAATATTATATATTATGTGATGTTATACGTTGATTTTTTTGTTTTAATATATTCCCATCAAAGCTAAAAATAATAAAACCTCTTCGAGCAAAGAGCTCGATGTTGGTATTCCACAAGGTGGACCTCTCTCCGCCAAAT
>JAYRBW010093037.1:0-20970 GCA_036023295.1 Invenusta paracnida
AAGTGGACACCCTATGGGAGGGAGGAAGGTGTACACCCTATGGGAGGGATGGGGGTGGACACCCTATGGGAGGGAGGGGGGTGGACAGCCTATGGGAGGGAGGGGGGGTGGACACCCTATGGGAGGGAGGGGGTGGATACCCTATGGGAGGGAGGAAGGTGGACACCCTATGGATGGGATGGACACCCTATGGGAGGAAGTGGACACCCTATGGATGGGATGGACACCCTATGGATGGGGTGGACACCCTATCGGGGGAAGTGAACACCCTATGGGGGGAAGTGGACACCCTATGGGAGGGAGCACAATTGTGCACAATATACTAATGTTAACCACATAAAATATATGAAACAAACTAAACCTGATTTGCATAAAATATTTGCATGATAATCAATGAAGGTTTTCTTTTAATATTTTCTATATTTCCTAGAAACATATTTTAAAATTTCAGCAAATATTTTACCTTAAACTTATATAAATTAATACGTATAAGTATTAGTTCAAATATGTGATCAACATTTTGATGATAATTACATATTCAAAAATTTATGATTGCCAAGCTAAAATGATATTCTCTTTTTTAAATTGTCTGTATCGTTACTAAATTTCAAAAATTGCTATAATTTTTGTAAATTTGAATTACGCGACATGTGTACATAGAAAGCGCCGAAAAATATTCGTATAAATATTGTTATAAATATATATTTTTACGAAAAAACATCATCTTAAAATATGGTTGAAAGAAATATTTTATATATTTTGTTTATATATCTTTTCAACTCACCTTTTGTGCATTTAACTACCATAATTTTGGTACTATCGCAAGGCACTCCATTGGCATCTGCATAAGATATACAATCGCTTAGCATTGTTTCGTTGCCATAGCAACGGCCAACTCTGACCAACTGTTTGCCCGATGTAATTATTTCCGTATCAATGTCGACCTAAACAATGAATGAATATTAAAACAAATATTTAAACAAAGTAAGGATGGGCCAGATTCTCGAGGTGAAACTCATAATATTTATGTTAGCTTGTGGACTCTTCAAAACTACAAACATAAAATACGAATGGTAATTAAAAAAAAACATTTATTGCACAAAATTAATCGACGTAAGTATTTCCGAAATGAAACATATAATTACTAACGTCACTCTATAGTTATGAATATATTAACATTAAACTAGTTTAGAGCATGTTTATGATTAATTAGTATATTTTTTAAATCAATTTATCCATCAATTTGATTTGAAAGCCTATTAATTATTGTTTATTTCTTAATATTATAATTGATTGTGTACAGTAATTTATATTCCAAATAAAAAGTGTTGATCTGCGACAAGTAAAGCTATAAAATAAAAATATAGAAAAACCGGATATGCAAGCACACTTCATTATGGGAGTGGAATACAATTGAAAATAGTCCGACTATGTACAAAACAGTTTTTTATAAAATGACGATTCAATAAAATTCACTAAGGAAGGATATCAAAAACGCGAGCGAAAAGAAAGGTGAGTTACGTAATAAAATAACTAAGTGCATAGAAATTCATGAGAGAGAGAGAGAGAGACATTAAGAAGCTATGTATTTTAAAAAAATTGACTAAATAAAGCAGAAAAGTATGAAAATAAAATCATGAATAAATTATAACTAGAAATATAAACAATTATATGAAGAAACAATTATATGAAGAAACAATTTAGAAGATATTTAGAAATTAATCAATGCATGAGACAGAGAAACAATATGGTTATTTAATATCTCTTTAATTTCTAAAAATAGATATAAAGTATGATTCACGTATTCTTTTAGACCAAAACATGAAGAGTGAAATCGAGTAAAGCATTTTTATTTTTGTGCAAACCGAACAGTCTTTCTTCTTCATCAATTTCGCTCTTCACTCTTAGGTTTTGTTCAAGGGGCCCCTACACTTATTTTAATGAAAATATGACAACAAATACTGCGGTAAATGTTTACTAAATGGATGTATTGTAGATGTTACCTCGGTAAATATTTGACCGTAACCCCGACCAAGTTGTCGACATGCTACGTTAGCCTCAGCGCCTCGAAAGTCATCCGGACAGACGCCACCATCCTCTCCCTTTACGTTCACTACGAGATATCCTGTCCCATTCACTTCTTGTCTTTGAAAACGCAGTGTATAGGGCACCTGAGGAATTCAAAGGCCGGATGCTTATAATAAAAGATGAAGCTATTATAAAGAAGACTTAATAAGAAATATTGTTAATGTTACGGAAATATTGAATTTATATACAATAATTGTTATAATTCACATATTGTATTTCTATATCAAATTCTCATAATAATGAAAATACAGATTTTTTAGCATTCACCCAATTTTACAATGATAATAATTGCTTTTGCATTATTTCCCAATTAAGACTGATAATAAGAAAATATGTAGCTTAAATTAAAATCATTCAAAAGAATAATACATATAATGTTAGGAAACTTTAAATTATACAATAGCTAACATATTGGGAAATAATTCTCATTATATAATAAGCAATTGTATTGGTAGTCAAAACACTTCAGGTGCGCAACCATACATTTTTAAAGGGGCGGGGGTAGAGTACTGAGTGAGGGCGTCAGTTATAAGTTTGGAGCGTCAAACTAAAAAAGTTTATTTTTTATTTATTTTTGGCTAACCTGGCGTGAAAACATATGTACACACCTACCTACCTATAAAATGAAAGAAAAGGCACATTGATTGTAAATTTATACAGGTGAAATTAATAAATTAGTTATATAAAATAAATATAATACATATTTAGAAACTTTTTTATCAAATAAATATGACTCACTGCACTGTACACTTAGTTACGAAACAGTTCGAAGCAGTTCGAAACAGTTCGAAACAGTTCACACAGATGCTGAATAAACAACAATTGTGACCGTTGCAGTTGCACTTTTAAAGCACTCATCTACACACAATAATATTTATCGTAATATACAAAAACATGGAATTATATTATACTACATATATGCAGCGCTTTTAAATAGCACCACGTACCTATAATAAAAAAACGACAAAACTTTCCGCTCTAACCTATATATAATGTATATAATATATAACTGAGTGTAAACAAATAGCACAATTTACGGTAATTTGCGACAATATGCAGCTCACCAATCAGAATTCAAAGACAATCTAATCGATTCTATAACTGTATGCGCGCGATATCAGGTAATATATATTATATATATACATGTAATTTTATTGACAAATAGTGTAACATTATGTTTGTAAGTTTTTAAAAGAGCCAACATTATTTTTATTTAGTTTTTCATGGCGATTCTAAAAATATAAATTTTGTCCTTGACTACATATATCTATACCCTTACTATCTTTATAAGCCTTTACCTGTATACTTGACTTTCATACATTTTAGCATTTTCTTAAAATTCTATATTTTTATTAAGAAAATACGATTCCACAGCCTAAATGATGCATCCTAGGCCTAAATGGACTTCACCATTCGATAGAGAATTGAAATTAGTTACATTTGAAAAAAATTAGTATAAAGTAATTTTAAGATGAGAGCAAAATGCAAAAAGTTATAAAAATTTGAAATGTTGAAATGTTTTTTATTAAATTTTAAAAATATATCTAGTAATTTTTTAAGCCCTTTGTCAAAAAAATGCATCATAAATTAATTGAAATTATTTAGATTTCAGTATTTGAAATATTATTTTAACCAAAAGACGTTTTTGAATTTGAAAAGAAATGATATGTAAATTAAATTACTTTTATTAGCTGGGGGGGGGGGGGGTAGAGATGTGCGATCTACCTAACCCCTTTCGTTTAGAAGCGCCCCGTAGGTGATTAGTGGCGCCCTCCAGCTTATGTACAAAATGTTTAAACAATAAAAGAACATATAAAAAGAACATAGAATTAAATGCATTTCTAAAAATAGTTTCAACTGAAATGCATATAAAATCGTAAAAGCATACCACGGCGTTAAGTTCACCTGTCTCAATTATCAAACTGGTGGGCAGAGAATACATAAAAGAGGTTTGAAATTCTATTGATCGATACACACTTGAAAATAAACAAGCGCGCTTTTTAGAATAATTTGATTGGTGTCAAGCGTTTCACATAATTACGTTTCATAGAATTATGTTTCACTTAATTGTGTTTCACATAATTGCGTTTCACATAATGCCAACTAGAAGATAGAGTTTCGCATAAAATAAAAGCATAAGTTGCTATACATTTTTAGTATAAAATAGTTATACCTATATACCATTCTTAAAATTATGTTTGGGAAATATTATTATATATAATATGTCATAAAAAATTATTAAATTAATGTTTGGGAAGTAATATAAATATAAAAGTAATAAAAACATTGTTGTCAAGTTTTTCACGCAAAAAGTTATGGTATATTCTGCTTCAGGGCTCCAGCCACAGCTCCTGCGTATTGGTAAATTTCAATTTCATTGTTGAGAAGTATTGAGATGTATCGCACCAGTCGCTTCGTAATTCTTCTGTAGACTGAATGTCACCACCCACCTGTAGGTGGTGACATTGTAAGATCTCAATGAGAGCAAATATGTTGGGATGCGGCCGGCTCATTTGACGATTCAGGGTTGAGTGTCATGCTTTCAAGTGATTATTTGTTCATGAATCTTATATATTGTCAAAATGCGTCCAAATCTACATTGGAAATCGCGCCATCATCGTGTCTACCCATGTGGTTGTTAGATAGTCGAGAAACTACTGAAGCGCATGGTCTGGATCAGTTATTTCGTTCATTGCTTGTAACCACACGTCGTCAATACGATCTGCTGGTATCAGAGGTAGGACACTAGCACGTTTAACTATGCGATTGAAAGAGTCGTCCGTATTGTATTGTCCTGTGAACCCCAGATGTTGTACATTCCTCCATATTGCCTGAGAGTAGTGGAACAAGCATACTCTAATTCGAGCGTTTGGAAAGATTTGTTGCATACAATTTATCATGGCAGTTTCAATGTCAATGCGTACGTTTTGGGGAGCAAACTGACGTCCATGCTACAGCGCCGTATTCTGTAGAAGACTGGGAGACCGAGTATATATCAGTTTAGTTTTAGTAGGTAAAAGAGCCACGCAGACAGGACGCATAGCACCAAAAATTTTGAGATGGATGGAGAAACTCTTCAGGAACTTTTCCGGCGCTAATTTAAAGGTGCCATCCATATAAACAGTATCAGCGAAACACAAATATCTGAGATTTTGAGTAGTTCCAAAAATGATGATTTTATCCTCCTCTCCGTCGTTGGCAAGAATTATATTTCTACCATCCAATATCCTTGCCTATTCACCGTCTAACACTATCTCAGCTCTGGTATGGGGTATCGGGGGAAGCCTTGCTTGTCTTGTTCTGTATAAAGAATATCGGTGCTTTGAGAATCCCGGCAAAGGTTCTGCATTCTCTTCATTTTCCAGTTGCCCATGGAATACATCTGCGAAAACTCTTTTCATAGATTTCATAGGACGATTAATTGCATCTTGCTTGGCTGTAGCGATGGATAATTTGTCCGCAACAGGACCAGCATCTGGTGGATGGGTATGATTTTCTTTCAAGCTTATAAAAAAATCTCCCTGTGTAACGGTAGTCACTTTGCAACCTTTCGAACAACGCCAATACCTTTGTAGTCTTTTTTATTGTTTATAGAAAATAAATAATTATTACAATTCAACCAGTTGGCCACCTCTCGTTCTTTCTACAAACGTTGCTCGTTCTGCTATATTTTTATTATGAAGTCACGTATTTCGTTTATATACACCACGCAAGAATCGTTGTCTCTATATGCTAACTATCTAACTGCTATTAAATTCTATTATGCTAAATGCAACAGAGTAATTATGTCAAATACAACTCTCTGCAAGTCCTTAAGTATTGCGCAATATTTGTTGATAATTGTCGATTATGTGAAACACTATACGGTCGTAGCCATTTTGTAGACTTCTGTTATTCTGAACAAAATACAAATTTATAATTAAAAACACAAATAAGACTTTATTAAAGCACAATATTATTACTTAATGTACTGTTTTGCCTGATTGACTTTGCGTGGCATTTTCGATAACATTTTGTGTTACCTAAAGTTTAATACCACTTTTAATAAAATTTATGGCAAATGGTAAATGTCTCAAATATATTCTAACACCTTTTCGCTGTATATGCGCGTACTGCTATCCGACTAGACTTCAACGTGCAGAGCACAGCTGCTGGAAAAATAATTAGTTGCTAATATGCTTGCAATTAATTTTATATATTATCCACCAGATGGCATTTTTTTAATTTTAGGATTGCGATTATATCCTCAACATAGACAGTATATAAATGAAACAGATGCAGGTTGCAGTAAAAAGTATTGTGAATATGCATTCCCTATTAAATATTATAGCTTAGGTATATTTACTAAAAATATAAAATTTTACAATTAAACATAAATGTCCTTTTAATAAAAAAATTATAAATATATTTTAAAAAATTTGCTTGTATTTTTTATATTAGTAGTTGTAATTACGATTCACGGATTATAAAAATTGTAATCACTTGTAGACTTCTATAATATAGATACGGTTCAAAAGCAATTATATAATAATATTATCGATTGAAAATAAAAATCTTACGTCGTCCAAATGCCGCCAATCATCCATTGTTCCAAATGTATATCCACTGGCTGGTCGGAATCCTAACGATAGAAAAGAGTATATTTAAGGATAATAATAAATATTAAAATAATTGTGTTAAAAAATAGGTAAATAAATGTAATATAAGTAACCTATTAAAATTCAATTTATTTTTATTTCAAAAGTTTTACAAACTTTAAGTATATTTCTTCTCACAGTTGATCATGACAGTTTTAAGTAATGTTTAAATAATTACCTGTTATAAAGTCATTTACAACCAAAATATTTTGTTCACTTTGCCAGGGTAACATGAAAACTTTTGCAATAATTTTCAATGTATACAACAATTCTTCAGAGCTGTTTTCATAATAATACAAGTTTGTGAGATTTAATGACATTTCAATCCATTAAAAACACTCAACGTTTAGATATGTAAATGCAGAGTACAAATATCTTAACAATATACCTATAGGTGTAGCCAGAAAATGTATTTTTATAAAGTAATTATAATAATATTTGAATAGTTTACAATGACTTCAATTTTAAAAATGTTAAAGAATTATCTGGAAATTTGGCTCTTTGTAAGCCTTTGAACTTTGTAAGTTTTTGAAATCTTAAATTAGAAAAGAAATCAGCGATAAACGGTTTGTTCTGTTCAACATTATTGACAACACTTGTTTCCGTTAGTTGACGAGGATGTCAAACTGCGTGAATACTCAAAAATATAAAACTATTCCGTGTAGATTCATGTCAGGTCAGTAGATACCTTGATAAAGAGATGCAACCAATATCACTATTTGCAACTTAGTGTTTTGATATTGACTTTAAAAATTTTCATCTTAAAATTTTGGGTAGCTGTTGAAAAAATGGTATTTACGCAACATTATAGCGTTTGCATTGCAGTCTATTATCATGTTTATAGATATGAAATAAGATATAGAAGTATAACAAAATAATTTTTCTGTGCATTCTTATATTTAAAGGCATATTTTAACTATGTGGCAATTTAATAGATTAATATTTAAAATAATGCAGATAAAGTCCATTGCTCTTTATTACAATATACTTAAAGAAAAAATGTGTATTTTAAACTGAGAGTCGAGTTAGAATTTCACACACCAGAGATATTGTTAAATATTCGCTCTCGTTCAAGCTCAAAATGTTCACTGAACTGGACACTGGCACTGAGATTGAGTGGACCGTTCGCAGAGGATGCCACGGGACTGAGGAGAGGTGCGCTGGAGGGGGGACTTCGGGGACTGGAGCGTTTGGTTGGGGGACTACCGTCTGGAACTTCACCGGGTCGACTGAAGAGTATACAGGGGATCGCAGTAGTGCGTTGATTTTATATGGACTAATAATTATAAATAATGTAACTAAACAATGTAAATGACTAATACACTAGTTTATTTATACCAAAGAACTGAATATACGAAAAATATGTACATATATTTTTGACTATATTTCGTAAATAATTTCGAATTAAAATATACATTAATGCATATATAATGTATATGAATGTATTTTATACATATATATAAATCCTCAATGATTCAAATGGTTCAAATCTTTTCATTGTGATAGATTAAGTATAAATATTAAATTTAGACTCAACCCTTCTCTCTTTAGCACTTTCAATAGTAATATATATTTTATTAATGATAAAATTAAAGAAAGAAAATCTTTAAAATACTTTTACATACCTACAATATCTAGACATTTTCGATCCTGTAATATATTCTATTCTTTCGTATGTTCGTTAAGGAATATGAATTTTTCTTTATTTTTTTTCAAATAGAAAGTTTTCAGTGACTGATTCAAAAACGAATGTACCATAACGTACCGTAATATAGTTACATAATTATGTAAAACTGAAATCAATATTTTTAACTATTTTCTTTGATCGGTCAATGTTTAAATTAGACTCATTCAATACTCATATTGAAATTCCAAATAATTTAAGCATTCGTAAAAAATGAATTTTTGAAAACAAATTATTTAAAATATTATTTATAGTGTTCTAAAATAGAATATTATGTCTTCACTCATTACTAAGTGCGTTCTGTATTACTATATTGTCACGTCATAAATTGCTAAATAAATATATTCAGTTATAAGAAATGAAATATTTCTCTCTTAAATAGCTTAAATATATTACTGTATTTTAAATTATTTCAATATAGTATTTCCTATTTACAAGTACTAAAACAATTTAGTTACGTTGTGTCCAATTCCACCTATACTCAAAATGATCAATAACAATTTTAAGCGTCAAATTTTTGCAGACGGGAAATATGATAGCGCCTATGTTATATAATGTATACGTATATACATATTATATTCATTTATTGTACGCAATAGACATCCATATTCATTCGCTTACTCGTCCTTGAGTGCCGACCGTTTTCTGTATTCGCTGCTGCTCGTAATTTCCGTGGCTGAGTCTCCACCCCTAGAGGAGGACGAGGAGGAGTGAAGATACCCCCCAGACTGACCCCGCGTACCCCCACTTAGTCCTCCCAGAGGGGAGAAGTGGTCGATACTCCCAACTGGATTGCCTGTTGTGGTCCCAGTGGTTGTAGCAGTGGAGGTAGGAGCGCTAGATCCACTGCTTGGTGTTAAAGCGGGCTCAAAGAGAAAGTGTTCATTGAGCAGGAGAAACTGGTTGGGTGTCTGTTTCACGAGGCGAGCACAGTGGTGCAGTTCCCGTTGAAGGAGGGGCAGGTTGGCTTTGAGGAAGGGTGTGACAAACGGCCGAAGAGGAAAGTTCGTGGCCTCCTGGAGTTTGGCCTGGAACTCTTCGATCGTAATGGTGGAATTCTGAAGAGAGAAGAGGGCATTGATTAACATATACATTAGAAGTATTACAAATAAAATTAATATCATTAACATAACATTATTATCATTCATATTACATTATGCGTATATGATATTGATGATCATTTAACACTCTAAGAATTACTAATTGTTCAAAGAAATCATATTGTTAAATTAACCTTAATTCATATCTTACAACACGTTTTTCTTTTTGTAAAGTATAAGTAATTGCTTCATATAATAATTTTGAGAATAAAACATTAAATATATTATGTTTTAACATTATCTTAAAAACTCTTTGAAAACTTGAGGTTTGCAAATGTAATTTAGCATTTTTGTTGGCTATATTTTATAAGTATACAAATATATACTTAATATAATACATAATATAATACATAATATAATACTCAATAATAATATACTTATATATATAATATATTGAATTATATGTACAGTCAGCTTAAAAAATTGTAATAGTCATGGGGATCATAAGTTAGAGTAAAAATTGCAACCAGCACTATAATAAGAGATTTGTGTATATCTTCTATACGAGTGTATTGTGCGTTTTTACTTAGATATTTTGTGTGTACATACACACATAGTAATAATATCATATGTATATATTTGTTCTAGTATGTTTGCCATTTACATTCATAGGAGTAGTTTTATGCAACTGTGCATACACACACAATAGTCTTGAGTAGCAGCTGCAGGCTACAGTACCCTCTGCTCCAAAACCCTCATTTCTCCCTCCTTCTCATTTCAAATACAGCACACCCGTTGAGCTTAGCCAGGGTTCAGTTAAGCGCATTGGGATTCCAGATAGTTTCTTTTCAAAAATGGAAAGAAAGAGAAAGAGAAAAGCATAGGAAGAGAATGTACTGAGGAAAGCGTAGCACCATGAAGAAAGCGAACACAAGGCATTACACAAGTCCTTGTCGTCCTGGGAAATAGATCCAGCTGTGTTTGCACGACATTAGCCACGGCGCGGCTTGCAGTGAAATACCGAGAGGAGGAGAGAGGGTGAATGCCGAAAGAGTTGGCAGTCTGAGGACTCAGTGTTGTTATGGACATGGTAGGGAAGATAGAAAAATGTTGTTACTGTTTTAGTTAGCAGATTGTTATTGTAATGAGATGTGGTGCTTCACTGCTGTTCTCAAACCACACCAACCTTGCATGCTCAGTTGTTGTACTAGCAGTTACTCGAATTAAAAGCATAATCGTTTTATACTGTGTTGTATATATACATACTATAATGATAGAAAAGGCAAATTGAGTTTGCATAGGACTTTCATAGGCAAATAAAATAACAGTAGTCGAAACAATTAACTGTAGCACAACATTCCATTTTATCGAACGAACCAAATACGTATTAAAATGCTATATAACAATCGACACGTTGAAGGGTTTTGTATCTGGTTTCACATGTATATAGTCACGTAAGATATATATATAATTTGTCCGATTTACAGAAGTAATTTGCAGCATATACACTCCACAGCTAGGGGTGCACTACTATTCTTAGTGGTGTTGTCTTAGAGGAGGATCCAGATGTAACAGGCGTTCGGACCAAATGTTACCCTCACTAGAGGAAAGCAATCAGATAAACAGTGCAGGTTATTGTTTTGCCCTACACCACATATGTGCTATACATATATAAGAATAGATTAACTTTTGACAGTTATGGACCAAGTAGATTTTTTATAATTCATTGAAATGGAATCAATAAAATATCAAAGAAACTGCTAATTTGAAAAGTGTGTTGCTGACGCATTTTTTGCTCAATTTTAGAAAAAAATACTTGTTAAATCCTTTACCATATTTTAAAAAATACTTTTTTCTAAAATAATAAGGCAACACATGTTACGATTATATTGTCGTAAAGAGTAAATATTATCTTTTTATGCAATAATTTGAACTAAATGTTGTGCACATATTATGTAGTACGTGGGTATGAACTAACTAATAGTTATAAGAAAGTTTATAGTATATAAGAAAATATTGATATGTTCTAATGATTTGTGCATTTTAATTTTTTACGATGTATGAAATGTGTATATAATGTTACCATACTGGAGATAGTGACTATGTCTTAATATCTATATAGCATATAGTCAATTTTGAAGCAATTATTTGTTCATAAATTGATTAATTTTTACTAAATTTCCATTAATTTTTACTTCAAGAAAACGATTTTTGTGTTGACTTAACAAATCTGTGATGTTTGTTTCAAGACTTTTAATCTTGTGCAATATATTATTGTATTTAAAGCTATACTAATTAATCTGCTCTTGTAAGAACAAAATAACGCTCAAGTGTTTTCCGTATATAATTTTGACATGTTATGTTTAACATTGCTTATATTATTTATAAACAATTAATGAAAAAAATATAATAACAGTGAGGAACCACGTTGATCTTGTTAGAAACCAATTCTTGAAAATATATAATTTGCCTATCAGAGTTCAAGCCACATTCAAATGATGATTAAAACATATTTATTCGATTACACGTTAATAAAATTATGGTTTTTGAACTCATCATAGGACTACAAATTCATGACTTTGAAATCATTATTTAATTCATTTACTCATTTACTAAAAATATGTATTCATTACTTTATTAAGTAGCAAGATAAAGTAACAGCTTACTACAAGTCCGAGCACCAAATTTCTAACCCTCTCGCCCGTTCCAGAGTCGATGTCATTTCCAAAAGCAATAAGTGTTGTGAGAAATCTTTTCAATTTGCTTATCTGTCGAGCACCACATGTTGGAGGTAGTTGTTGACTGGAGAAGAGGTTTGTGATTGGTGGAGATACGGACCGGCCGTTGATTGGTGGAGAAAACCGACCATTCGCACACGAGGTATCTGTTAAAGAAAAAACAAGTTTATATTGTATTTAAATGTAGATATATTTATTATAAACAGAAGTAATATGGATTTTCTAAATTCTATATAAAATGGGATGACTTACTACAATATAAATAAATCATAGTAGCATGGAAATAGTATACCAAATTAGTTTTATATGTAGGTTCGACATTTCAATTTGGGATAAGAGTGTAATTATATGATGACATGAATGTAATCCCAGACATAAATTTCTGAAAGTTCTGAAATTTATTACAAGCTGCATTTACAGACTGATTTAAATGCTCATTATAAATATATCTGATATAATAAAATTATGACTATATTACGAATTTTACAGCAATATTAAGACTCTTACATTTTACAATTGTTACATGAGAGTTAAAAGATATTCATATTTTCTTTAAAATATAATATGTTAAAAATACTATATAATTGAAATAATTTTTTAAGCATGTGATTACCTCATAATCAAATTTATAAATAGAATAAAAACACTACAGGTGAAATATATATTGATTAAATATAAATATTATATAATTATATATATTAAGTATAATGTATATTACATATAATATATTTATTGTCAATTATGCATTTTTTAATAAAGTTTAATACATTTTTTTACATCAAATTAATGTCATACTATACATTTATTTCAATGTGACTATTTTATTTTCTATCTTATTACAAAAAGTGATAAGAAATAAACTAACTTGACTTAGCGTTTGATAAATGTATTAAAATAAATATTAATAAATACAATCAAAAACATTGTAAGACAAGAATAAAATACGAAACTTACTAAGAGGACCCAAATAAGGAGCTCGTTGAAGAGTTGGGGTTGGTGGAATTGTGGAGGAATGCAGCAAAGAATGAACACTTGCTTCTGAGTGGGATTCGGGCATTTGTGATTTACCTGCTTGGTTATTGGAACGAAATAAGCATATTATATTGATTTTTATAAATCTATAAAGGTATAAATTAAAGCGATCAATAAATTGTGTTTACGTTTAATACAAATTTATATGGACGGTAATATTGTATCGTCACATATGCATAAATGTACATAATATTTATCATATTATTAGTATGAAAAATAAAACTAATTCTCCGTGTAAAATAAAAATATATTACTAATTCAATAAACTATAGGAAGAAGCCCTAAAATAAACTTTTAATATTCTTATCGTATCGTTTATAATACCTATACCTAATAATTACAGCATTTTATTTTGAGAGACTATCCTTAACATAAAAAAGCTTTTTTTGTTCAACTTGTTTAACATTGGAAGTTGGATTTTTGTACCATATACCTATCACTGTATGTATCATGTACATATAAACTAAACTCACGTGTAAAATGTTATACATATGTAAAGATTTACTCCATAAAAGTATACTTTTTATGCATAGAGGGCTAATTTTTTATTATAGAATTCTTTTATACATATAATTGCACAAAATTTGTTTAAACTTTATATTTAGCAAAATTATGGACATAAAATGAATATTTGTAATAACTTTCATTTAGTTAATTACTTTAAATTCCATATTTCTGACAAAATGTCCATCCAAAGTTTTCAAAAGTACTTATTATTTAACATGTAAGACAATGTTGTAAGAGAATATCTTTGAATAATATGTCAATATATAAATTGATGAAATATTATGTATGCTTGTATTAATTAGATATAAAGTCAGTAATGTATGCAGATTCAATAACAATATTTTTCGAAAAATAAAGCTACCAAATCATGATTTCTTAGATTTTATTTGAAATAAGTATGTACATTTATGATAATGTGCTATGTTTGTTAGTTTAAAGTATGAATGTTTATATATGAATAAGTTTTAGTATCACATAATTAACAAAATTATATGCTAACTGATATTAAGTTTACAAACATACTTTTCCCTTTCCCGAATTGGAAGCACTGTGTCGAATAATGCTTTGGTCGATTGAAAAGCATTGAATTAAAATTCCGTGAATTCAATATGGCAATAATGCACAGAATAATTGATGATTAAGTAATCCTTTCAAATGACTGAGTTAGTACGATAAATTCGCATATTCCAGTTTTGGTTATAGTATTAACAAATAATCGCAGTGCTAGATCAGAAAAGAGATAAGTTTGAATAAAGGTTTATAACTGATTTTAGTGAAACAGAAGTATGCACAATATCCCACCAAAATAAATGCCTTTTCTATAATTTTAGGCTATATATGCAAGGAAAGTAATGCTGAATTGTTGAAAATATATCGCAGCTGTCTCGACTCAAGAATCCAGACTGATTCGTAATTCCTCCTTTTATATTTTAGCCAATCAGAAGAGCATATTTCACTAAATCTGTCTTCTTCTTGTGTACCCGTCTCACATGAAGTGCAGGCATTACCTCTATATACACTATTTTAAAATCAGCGCACACCATTGTATGGTTGCACAACAGCTGTGTGTGTAACAAAGAAATTCTCATAGCTATATTAATTTAACAGAAATAGTTTATTATTTGTGCAGGCATTTGTTAAGAAAAATGTGTAATCAATGTAAATTTCAGCAGCCTATCTTCAGGTTTTATGATAATACGAGTAAATTAAAACCGCAGAATAAAAACTACACATATAAAAATAATTATTCTATATTCAATATTTAATTATAGTCAGAGAAATGGATCTATTTCGATATCATGTTTTTACTGTTTCCTATTTGAATAACTCTTCTTAGTAGTATCAAAATGCATATTATAAATATACAGAAATCATATTTATCATAATGAGACTTTTTGAGATTAATTATATAAAACTACAATATAATATATTGATCATTGTCTATGATTTTGCTAAAGTATAATTTTATATATAAAGTAAATAACTAATATTTCTGCTCTCAATGTAAAAAAGGTTGTATTTTTACGAGCATAACACCATAAAACGCATCTTATATGTAAAATACACATAGAAATAAAACACAAAATTTGAATACATAATTTTTCAATGTATGTTCATTTTTGTTCAATTATTGATTTCATGTATATTAAATTTATTCAAATGAAATTTAAATATAATTTAAGGGAGATTTAGTGAGATGTTGAAATTATTAAATGATTATATAATACTTAAAATTACAAAAAAACTACTTTTCCAATCACAATAATAGGTACATAAAAAAGTTGAAATATTTTTGAACCAAATATATACAATAAATAATTTAAACCATATTTATAGAATTTATAACATTAATTTATAGGGGCTTAATAGATAGACTTTCTTACAAAATAAATTAAATGAAAAGATATAACTTCATAAGGCTAGTATTTACAAGAATTAATACTTTTTAGGAATATATTATAATGGCAAAGTACACTGCGCAATTTTTAGTAAAATCGGATATTTTACTAATTTGAAATTATAGAAATAAGTCAAATACAAGATGTATAATACATATAATAACATTCGTTTCCAACAAAATTATGGCAAAGGTTAACAATAAAACCCATCTTCATATGTATTATAATAATGTGTACATTACATGTATTTTACTGCACAGATTCCTGATATAGGTCCTAAATATTGCTACCATCGCAGGCGTGAATTGTATCATACTAACATGAGCACCTTACATACATACCATTCCATGGTGTTATGATTGAAGCACCTTTATATAATAGGTAGTATAATGTTATATATACAGTCAATTTGATGTCTGTAGAAAATAATATAATATGGCCTCGTTGAACTGATTGGTGTGGGGAGAAAATTATAAAACCAGACCAATAAACCACTTGCCCCATAAATGCCCCCCTACAGTTCACTTACCACCACAAATATACGGTTTGAATTGACTTTATGAGGTTTGCAGATATAGTCTACTGGCATTAGAAACGCATTAGAAACTCGTCATCATCAAACCACCAAATGGGCTAAATATGCGGGCTTCGGTTGAATAATATCGACATCGGCGTGTGTTAAATCAATTATATTCCCTAAAATTGCTGGTATTATCCATCTAGGATAGAGGTGATATCCTTGTAGGTGGCATCATGGAAATATAGAATCATTAGCATATAGTATTGCAGGTCTACTGACCAATGTAATATCAATATATTATTCAGTATATTAAGCCTCCAGGGTTCAAAGCTATATTTCATTTACAAATAGATTTTTAAAGAAATATATTAAATCTTAACATATTTACTATATTCATATCGGTCTATACATGTATGTATTATATGTTTTATCATTATAATTCACTTGTACGTTAAGGATTTATTATTATTAATTTTTTATATAATAGATATTTTTTATAAAAAATACGATTAAAATATAAATATAAAACAATGACATATTGAAAGAGAAACAAAGCGACAATGATTTTTATATGTTAAAATAAATTTGGAAATGTATGTAGATAAAAATAAATGAAAACATTTTTCTAATGAAAACACGTAAGAATTTGTATTAATATATATATATATATATATACATACCAAATCGCCTTAAAAAGCGACCACCGTTTCTTGAAAACTTCTTATTGTCATATCTAGTATTAGGGATCATCATGTAATTAAATTTCTCGATATTACTTAAAGACAAAAAATCTGTTCACATTCGACTTCTTGATACACGTAATGAAGATCAAAATATATGGAGGTGGTAGGTATATATTAAAACAATTCCAATGACTTTTATCCTAGATTATTATGACGAATATGAAATATATCTCCACTATGCGTCCCACTGATAAGAATAAGAAGTAGGTGAAAATAAAACAAACAATTTGGAATTCATAAATGAAAAGTTCCTTGAGACAGAAAACACTAATAACAAAATCTCCAAATACTAATTTTGGAATTGTGAGACATATGGGCCTCTAATGCGTTTTACCACCTCACAAGTGAATTGAATTTGAAAGTCAGAAGACCCAATGAACGAATAGAAAAAGCAGAAGACACCATGCAACGTTAGAGATAGGACAAGTGAAGAGATAAAGAACACGTTGCCTGTATGGCCAACAGATGGTCAAAGTCTGTTACTATAACTTCAAATACAGACGGGGCATGCCACCAGAAGTGGAATACCAAATGATGCCAGATGGTTCACATACGGATCGTTTCGCCAGAATATTCGCACACAACTCTCCTTGACAGACTAGAGCACCAAAAGTTAATACACTGATAATAGGGTTGAGTTTCACTGGACTGAACCGACCCAACCGACTGGTTTTGAGTGTTGGAGTGAAGCCTCATGCTTGTAAGTACCTTACTGTTGTAAGAGCCACATACATGCAGTACCTACCTGCACCCCTGTAATACATTTTTCCCAAGACCCACCCACCAAGTGAATCTACTTATATTGAATATTGTCTTGTTTGACTACCTGCCGTACATTCCCGTCATAGCTGGCTGAGTGCTCTTCTTATATACCTATTTATCCTCCTCCCTTTAGTTTTCGTATACTTACATACATGCATTCTGCCAGCGCATATTTGTGCAACATGTGCAAACTGTGATTGAGTGTCCGTCCACTTTACAATATGTGCATTTCGGCCCGTCTCGATATATGTACGAATATGTGAATTTCCTTAATATATAGTGCATTAGAAGTACCAATGTACACAAATTATATAAAACTTGTTGCCTTCTATAACTTTTACGAATCATTAAATACTCCTGACAAAATAATAGCCTATAATAAAATAAATAATATGATATATATATGTGTGTCACAAGGACTACTATAATAAAGTGACTACTATAATCTATGGCACTATATACTTACGTAAAATAGTTAGTTCAGACTAATTATGATTAAATTAAATTTACAAAATATAAAAATAAATATCCCATATTTATTAATTGAAAATTATTTTATGTTGACTAAATAATAAATTAACTTAAAGAAAGAAATAATTATCATTATACGAGTGTAACCGTTTTTTATAAATAGAAAATAGAAAATTAAAAATTAAAAACGTATATCATTATTTTTAAGCAAAACGCGCATATATACGAGTATAATAATAAATTGAGTAATAATAGCTTATTAAATTCATCACAGCATTGAAAATATAACAATCATCAGTGCAGAATACAATATAGATATGTCAATTATGCTTTACAATATGTACACCACACATACCTATATACAATAATATATTTGGAATGTGAATTTCAAGTTGTATTCAATAAATGGTTCAATAAAAATATTTTTAATTAATTCTTCAAAAATAAATTTAAAATAATTGGAGAATTCAAAACAAAATCAATCATTTTAAATTTAGTAATTTAATAATAGTTTTATTCATGCCTAGTGTATTATTTATCAAAATATTTCTGGAATGCACACCTTAAATAAATTTATGTGCAAATATGTCAAATAAAAAAGATAACCAATTCTTAATCTTATCATGAAATATGTTAAATACATCAAACATATACGTAAATAAAACTAAAATATGCATTCATAAATACTTTGAACAAGACATGTGAACTGAAAATTATAATAGCAACATATATAGTTTCAAAAGCAATAAGGATAAAATATTGAATTTGAAAAAAACTACTGCCTAATTCTATTAAATACAAAATTTTGAAAATACAGTGAATCCATATAAATAGTTAATTTAATTAAATAGTTAATTATGTCACGCACGGTTTCCGGCTAATACGTTTTAATCATTTGGCCGAAGAATGATTAAAAATATGCTGAGTTTAAGCGTAAATGATGGAATTTTTCACAAATTTAATTACTCAATACGCTCGAACTGAGTAGAGGGGAAATTCTGAGAGACAATATCACCCAATTTTAGAATCAGCCTTCACAGAATCAGGTGTTTTGTTAACAGTCTTTTCCAAACCCAATTAATTTCATGTATATTCTGTGTCTATATATCACTGTGTATTATTAACTCAATAAATAATGGGATTTTCTATAGAAACCATAAAAGATATTAGGCCAAAATTATTCTGAAATATAACACTTATATATATACAATATATGTTATATTTATAAACACACATGTATACACGTTTGTAGGCAAAATGATATATGCAGTAAATCATGCGCTAATTGCTAAAAATCTAAAGATTTGCGAATTAATAAGTAATAAACCATCTGATGATAATACAATCTATATTATTTTGTTGATTCAGACGTTAACATGACAAAATGTTTGGCGGGAAACTAATTTTCTATATCTATTCTATTTCTAATATCTATTATAATAGTTAACTATACATTTAGAAATCGTGAATATCTTGTGGTCAACCGAGATGAATTATTTCTAATTTTAATCACAGATATGATCGTAAAAACGCAATTTCAACTATAGCCAGGTGAAGTACATAGCGAGTTTTGAACCACTGTTCTACAGACTGGGTTTCCCACTATGCCACGCCCTTCTTAAAATTATTATGTGGTAACGCTAATATCGCATACACTCGTGTATGTTCTTGCTGGCTTGTAAGGATTAATTATATTATATTATGTTATATATATACATGTATTACATATTATTATTTATATATATTAAGGATTTATTATATTGATTGTATTATCTGTTTTTTTGTTTCTGCTCTAACACCTTAAATAATATATATAGTATAGAATATAGCGCAGTGGATAACACTCTGGTCTACAAACCAGTATACAGATCAGTAAGTTTGAAACTTCGAAGTATTCCATCTGGCTATATATAGTTAGAATTGCGTTTAATATACTCATACATGTGATTAAAAATTACATTTTAAAATCCTTGAATATTTCCAATGTTATTGACAAAATTAATATTTGATTTATAAAAACTAAATTTAAGAATTAAACACAGATGATAAATTTCATACAATTTTCTTCGGCGAAATTGTGACGTATTTTCTTAACCATTTTGTTTAAAACAATGCATTTTAGATAAGTTTGTAAAAAAATTAAAACCCAAATTTTACATTTCTTTTTGTCGAAATATGATTAATAGTAACTATATTATTAATACATAGGATAAAAGAATAAAAGACTTACGTTGGTGATTGAAATGTGGCGCCCTTTGCAAGCTTGGTGTTGAAAAAATGTTTGTAAAATTTTCTGATGGAAAAGTTCTTGATTCAGTGTGAGACTCCAGCATTTTTTATGATATAAGTACCTACACATAAATAAATCAAGATTAAAAATTATTATTTAATGAAACAATTAAAAATAAACTATGCTTGTAAAAGTGAATAAATATACAAGTTTTACGTTACATTGTGTATTTAGGAAACAATATAAAAATTATATTATATAATTTCAGCATAACAAATTTGTGAGTATATAGGCTCTAATAAATATAATACATCTAATACACCTTCGTATAATTTAAATTCAAGAGAAACCTTTAAAGCGCAATAAACAGTTCTTGTTTTATAAATATACTATAAAATATAATTCGCTTTTGCAATGCGAGTACCTATAATAATGATACAAAACTTTATAAACAAATTCACTTTTAATGTAGAGATGTATTTAAATATATTTTACTCACCATCATAGAGTACACATAGAGAAACGACTCTAAGGGCGTTGCTGTGGATTTTGACTCCACAATAAATAAAATCTATTTTTTGATAGTTATTAGTTAACTACAACTACGATAAGTATTTATA
>JAYRBW010093048.1:0-20967 GCA_036023295.1 Invenusta paracnida
AAGATGTGCGACTGAGTTGAGGACAATGTTAAATGCCACTTTGTCGAAGGCTTTTGAGTAGTCGACTAGTAAGTTTCAGTTTTAGTGGATTTTCTGAATTTGTAAAACAGGCTAGTTTTAAATAACTCATTCTCATTACTGACAAAAAAATAAAGATTTTTACTTATAAGTATTCAATAACATGTATTTGCATAAAATCATAGAATGGTTAGGTTTTCTTGTCATCAATTTTCTATGACTGTAAATATACAAAAAACTGACTTTTAAAGATTTTCAGACACTTATATATTTTTTGATAAATAAAAACCAACTTAGTGGTTAACAAAGGCTAAAGATCTCGAAACAGGTATTAAAAATAGTTGATGCTCATGCAAAATCACATTAAAAGGCACCTGTTGAATTTAAAAAAAAAACACATTGATACTATTTTAAATGCAAAATCTTATAATTAACATGTATCACTTCTTACACTATCGCCTGAATACTAGACTATTGAATATCCAGCTAATTTTTTCCAGGCAACCTCTTACATGGTCCATGAAGCTAGAAAGCTCAAGCTACAAGATAGAATTTTTGCACCAAGAAATATGATTGTGGACATTATTCATTTATGTAAACAAAGTATTATAATACTGTCATTAAGTAAATTTACAATATTGTCTGTCATTTATAATAATAAACAAGTTTTGATTATTTAATAATCATGACCATTATTCATTTATGTAAATGAAGTACTACATTACTGACATTAATTAACATTAGAACAGGCCCGTAGCCATCTTTCAAAATTTAGATAGGCAAACGTTTTGAAAAATAGGTGCAGGTTAAAACTGATTCTATTTTATGTAAATATTTTCTAATTTAATAATGTAAAGCGAGTGTTTATACTAAATACAAAAAATATACTGTGTGTAAAAATAGATTTTGGTAAAATATAATATGTAGGTACGCAATGAAAAATATGTATGATGCACTGTCATTTAACCCAAACATACCTAATAGTAAATATTATAATAGCTATTCTAAAGCTAGCATATGTGTGTACATACACTGAAAATTTGTATATATACATTTAGTAAAATATTTTACCAATTCTTAAGTTACCAGATAGATTGAAACGTCTTACTATGGCTTCAGGAGCTATTTAATCAATCCTAAACTATCTTGACTGAATATGTAGCAAAGCCAATCCATTCCACATTCTTCAGCCATACACAATCTGCACCATGTTTTCAAACGCCGTAAAGCTGAGAATGAACGTTGACAAGTAACAGATCTCACAGGCAATGTCAGTAGAAAACGGAAAATTGCGTTAATATTTTGAAACAGAAGAGGAGTTGAAATTTTCAATAATTCTGTCAAGGATTTCAGTTTTTCTCTGTTAATATAAAACTGTTTCCAGCGATCCAGTTTTTAACGAAAAAATTCTGGATCACGAACTTCGTTTTCAAACTTGCTTAAAATGTTTTCGAGAATGCCTTGCCTCAGTTCAGACAAGTATTTTGGTACAAGATATTGAGCTTGAAGAACAGGTAGCAATGTTTCGCAAAATCTAGAGTCAAAAGACTTAATCATGTGGTCCAAAAATAGATAGTACAGATTCAACGTGTAAATTGTTCAATGGAATAGCTGGGGGCGTTGTTTCAGTTCATCTGCTTGTTGCTTATTCTTGGCTTTGATGGTGTGAGACAGCTGTACATTGTACTGCTGTAGAGTAGCCGTCGTGACGGCTTCGGTGTTGTACTTGTTGATTTTGTTATGATGGATGCCGGAGAGGTCGGCTCGATTACTAACAACTTGCGGTCCAAGATTATTAGCGTCTCGTCGATCGTTGCCAGGATATCAGGTTTTCTCACCCCTTTCGGTTGTTTGGAGCCTGGGTTCCTCGATAGTGTTGTCGGGTAGGAACTGTTTTATAGAGGTTAACACGTTATTGTGTCTCGCCATCCTAGGCCTATGCATGGACAGCCTTGCAGGATATGGCCTAGAGGTTCTGGTACGTCGCATCGGAATTTATACTTAGTTTCAACGTGCGGACGGCCACAGGACTGTCGTGTTTTAGTGGGCACGAGGTTGTAGCACACCTTGATGGCGGCTATTTAAGCGGAACCCATACATTTTGCGCTGGGTTATTAATCCATTTGTTTGCTGGAGATCTTTTCGCGTGATCGAGGCCTCGGCCATCCCTCGAGTCAATAAAGAGCTTTCTTTAGGCTTCTGGTATTTGTGCCTTGGTGTGGATTGGCGTGTTGGCGTGGCGACATTAATTAGCGTGCAGAATTTTCCTAATATTCTTGAAGTACTAAGTTGCCTTGCGGGCCACGACATCTTCAGAAGCAGACATGAGAATGGTTTATTGCGGGTACGGCGGAAAATTGTAAACCTCCAATGGGGGTCTGGGGTAGAAAAAAAGGAGAAATTTAGACAAATCCTACCCACAAGCGGATATGTTTTAAGTGTTTTCGTGGGTTCACTTCCAGTTTTTGAAATAGGCTAAAACGCAAAATGCAGCATATTTCAACACAATATTTATTTTTTATAATTGTGCATACCTATGAATGTTTCAGTATGAGATTTTATACTTTAGAATAAAGCTAAATAGGCACATTAAAAAACAATAATGAAAAAAAAAACCATATGATTTAATATTTGCAGTACGAGTATTACAGTATGTTCATGTCATAAATACTATAGTACAGATAATATACACATTATGTATATAGTTTACACGTACAGTGAAATTTACTTGTGTTGATGTGACCTAAAATTTTAATCAAAAATAATTATTTATGATTAAATGTGACCAAATGTGTAGTTTTTTAGAGTACAAAGTTTCTTGCTACGCCTATGAATTATTGATATCTGAACAAGTCTGTGTCTATACTATAAAGAATGTTACTTATACACAACTAATCAAAAATAAAACATAAGATTTAGACTTGGCTTTAATAGACCCTTAAATAAAATGTGAATAATGTAGATAAAGAGAATCGTAAAAGTAAGATTATAAACAAAAGAGTAGTTGTAATGATAGGAACACTGAAGTGATTCACACTGGAAAAAGTATGTTTTGAAGGTAATTTTTAATGCGATAATTTTCTACGCTTAGCTGACAAGATTGCGATAAAATATAAACCACCCACAATAATAAAAAATTTTGGTAACTCATTTTCACTTAAACAGAACATACAAATACACCCCCCCCCCCCCCATACATTATTACAGCAGTTGTACACGAATTACAAGAGTGACCAAAATCACTTCACCAACTTGGCGGACGATTCTCATATCTGTAATATTCGTGCAAAACAAGACACCGCATCATATTCAAACAAGTATCATGATACAGAAATAATAATATGTAAATAAATGTGTTGAGGTAAATCGTTGTACATCATTGACAGTTGCTTTTAAAAATTACGCTTACAGTAACAAAAAAACAATACCTACAAATACCTATTTCAAACGTACATGGGCGACAAACATCAATACATAAAAATCTCCCAACCAATCAAACATGCTCGAAACTCTCAACCAATCAAATATGCCCGAAACTCACTTGGTAGCAAAGACATGGGTAGAGCAGAAATCATAGCTGAAGTGGATGATGTCGGGATCAATATGCACACCCGTCTCCGCCTTGTCCAACAGGTCCGCAATGTAGCAGAGGTGCCGGGGACAGCCTCGGACCCCGTATCGGGAGCAATACTCGTCCAGGATGAACATCTGGCCCGGACTGAACCAGCCCTGGGAGGCATAGGGGTCGCTCAGTCGGAACTCCAGAGTCATTCGCTGGAGGATGCGGAACATCTCGTTGTGAGAAATGTTGCAGGGCATCATCGTCACAAACTCGTCCAGGCCATGTTTACGGGCCTTGTCAGCGTCTGGAGAAGAAAGAAAAAGTGCGAAAATGACAGAATCAATTATCGATTACATTATAAATTCATAAATTACAATACAAAGAAAAAATAGATGAATATAACCAGTTTAAGATCTTATAATAGTATATTTTCGCAGTGAAATTTACATTACACCCATAAAGTGACAATTTTTGCTAATTCAATAATCAATGAATCAAACAACTTTATGTATAGCATAATATATTTTTATTATCTGAAATTGTGTTATTGTTAGTAAAATATTTACAATAAAAAAAATACATATATATGTATATATATCATTACAAGTCGAAAAACAACGAAATCATAAATTTTAATCATATATACTCTTTAACTTTGTTTCAGAAGATAGTTCACGCAAGCTCAAACTAAATGTACAATTAGATTTAGGAAAATGATAGAAAAATTAAAACTAACAAAAGAGAAAACTTCCTGTTATTGTAAAATTAGTTTCGATGTATGCTTTTAAATAAAGAATAGCTTATAAATGTTGTAAAAATCGTGTAATAAAAACATTCATAGATTTAATCTTATAAGATTGGGGAAAATCCTAGGGCAAACGACTGTATAATAAATGTAGGATACTTTAAATAATGACTCAATTTGTGAAGCAATAAACTTTATTATTCCGATTTATACGTGCGCGAATAACAACCATATTAAGATTAATTTTGTCCCTTTTTATTATTCGCTGGAGTCAACACTGCAATACCGGATTATACAATGTTAATAATAAATGAACAGGTGTTATCTCATGATGCTTCGTTTTGTAGCCTTCTTAACAACATGGCGTCTTCATATTTTGCATCACTACTACTTCGTAACTGCTCATGATTACAACAATCCAAACGCTCATTATTTTTCTACTTACAGGACAAAAAGTGATAAAGAAGAGAGGTTCAGACAAACCGATTGTATTATTGCAACTACATTTAAGCTGACGGCTGGGGACAATTCTTTTCACTAAAATATATTGCAATCAATCAGAGATAATACGATTACAGAAGAAAAGCTGGGGGGGGGGGGGGGTTCAAACTATGAATCTCGTTTTCTGAAACTTCTTCTCCCTAAATAATAAACAAAATATAATGAAAACCTCAATTTGTGTAGTTCGTGTGGCTACATCGTTGGCTGGGTCGGTGCTGATTTAATATCCCCCCAAAAAAAAGAGAAAGAATAAGTCAGGTCTCCGAAGGTACTATTCTGGGCACACGTACCACCCAACACATCATCAGGCTACATATATGTATGTCTGTGTGGAACAACTCGTAACCACATCGCCAGATGAGAAAACCCCGTCGTCTGAAAGTAGGTTACGTTATAATATTACGTCGTCAGTGTACAAACACAATCGAATGTGTCAATATGAGGTATCTCAATAATAGGGAATAAGTAGAGTGAGCCGGAGAACAACTTCCAAACACTTTCTTGCCTAAAGAAGAGATAAAAAGAATAGAAGAAAAGAAATGGGGAAGAGCAAAGGAAATATTGAACGTGCACCAGTCCCTATAAGTTAGACAAAGTAACTTAGTATAGCTTTTCCTCCATTCATATCACTAAGTACCAGTAATTCCCTCCTTTCTCCAGTTTGTATACATATACGAACTCAATTTTACATATCAAATAAATTGTATATATGTGGAAGGGTCTAATGAAGGGAATCTGTGAAGACACCAAGCTATTCCAACTATGCGGTGAGTTTACCTAACTTACATAAAACGTACCACTGATTAACCCTTTCCAACTGCGCATTGTAGACTATAGATGGAACTACATATATGTATATATAGCAAAGAAATTAATTGAAAAGAGTAACCTATTCAGCCGCCATTGACGCCAAAATTTCTAATTGATTATAACTAAATAAAGCTCAGGAACTACACTAACGGTGAACAACAATAGCGCATTTCTTCAAAGAAATCGCCCAGTGCATTGGAGTCATGATAATTGATTAGGTACTTGTTTCATTTTTTTCTTTCACGTTTTTGGAAAGTAAGCAAGGCCAGGCCAGGCCTCGTGTCTACATATGTGTCTATGAGGTTAAGTTTACCATGTATTGTGGGTATCTATTCCCACAACACTGGTAAATCAATATAGAGATAAGAATTGTGTGATGAATCAATTTATTATAGACGAGTAGGATGGACGTGAAATAAAAGTCTACAGGAAATCCAACATTTGGCAAAGCACGAATATAATATGTTTGAATGCAAATCTGCACAATAACTCAGTCATTCGAAAAACTTCCTCAAATTAAATTTTACAAACAAAATAGGAAGTTGCATCGTAGTTGACAGTTTTGTTGATTATAGTGCTTTAGAAAGGCTAAATTTCTTTATGTTGTTAAATGATGCACGAAATCTTAAATTAAAATTTTCTTTTCTCTATTATATAGAGTTGTAGCCTACAACAGTGATAGACAGAAATTTAAGCATAATATAACACAACCCTTATACAATATGTATCAAAACATAAAAACAGTGCCGAAGTCAATGTTGAATATTATTTTCCATTGTTAACCAAAATTAACTAAAAAATCACAAATTGCTAACATAAAATATAATAACGAAGTTTTGAAAGAGAAAATATTGCCTGTTAACAGCGTGTATACTATTAAACATAATAAATAAAACAGAACATTTAAGTTAAATAGATTAAATAGATGGATATACGAGTATATATATATATTATGTACATAGATAAGTAATTAGATTTTCTTAAATGCAAGCTGTCGAAAAAGTTATTCAGCTGTCTAATCCAGTCTTAATAAGTGTCTTGATTATATCTGTACATTCAGTAATCGATAATCTTGTCAATAAACCAATATGTTTTGTTATCACTTAGACAACATCAAAACTACTTACAAAAAATTGTCGGCATCACCGACAAAAAAGTATAGGCATAAATGCATACTTAAAGCAACCACATCCGAATTCCGCAGCTTAAGTATGAATAAAATGCAACTTTTAGACTATAGTTTAGTAACAGCATTACCTATAGGCATCATTATATACATTAAACGTCCTCAATTATATACAGAATCGAGGCAATTTTAGTATCAAATAAGTTAAGGTTGCACTAAGGAATCGACTTCGAGGTTAATACACTTTTTTATGAGTCAATTTTTTGAAAATCTAATTTATATTTTTCCTCCATATAAGTGGCCAAAGATAACAAACAATAGTTATAATACACAGTAATATTATTCCACCACTAATCTATATATTACTAGCAGTACCTAGGGAGAGCTGGCCAGCCCTGTTCCGACCGATAGTTAAGTCTCATACATACGGCTCGTATTACTGTACTACAGTTCAACTACAGCAGCAGTATACAACCAATTCATTGTAAATGTAGCTTAAATTATGGAAATACATTAAAAAAATTAAATGCATTTCTAAAATAAATAAAATAAATTTCAAGATGTTAAAAGCAGCCCTAATCACCAAGAATGATACAAATAATGTTTATTCTAAGTAATTCAAAAAGTGATAAATAACAAATAAGCCATGACCGGTTCCCGCGCAACCCGCAAACAATTGACACCCTACCTCCTTGTGCCCGAGAGACGACGTTACTGTTCTTAGCGGCCGCAGACTGCGTGGGCGGTGTTGGTTTGTGGGACTGGCCCGTGGCCCGATAGATGGCTTGTACCCATGACTGCCTCTCCGCTTCGTCGTCCGTGGCCAACATGACACTGTCGCCCTCGCGGACGAGGTTGAAGAAGAACTTGCCCCCCTCTTGGGACAAATCTAAACGCGGAGAGAGAAAGAAAGAGAATGATAAAACAGCGCATGTCAATTACTTTGAAATGTGACATAATTGGTAAAATAGCCGTTTGTGCATAAATGATAGGGATGGCTTTTTGGCCTAATTTGGTTCTTCTTGTGTCGCTTAAAAAACCCAATTATTTCGTTTTCTTAAATTTAATGTGATTATTACCAATCAATAAAAACTTTGGAATCGAGTGATTTTTACTATATGAGATTAAAAATATTGTATATTCACATTTACTAGATAAACATTAAAAAAACTCGACAATATTACTTTATAAAGAAACAGTAACTGAGTGTACATGACCAATAAAATGTGGGAAAATAGAAATTTAGTGTACAAATTAGGTAAGAATACATAGTCAAAATATACTGTAGTCAATGATGACAGATCATAACATCAGATGGAAGATGCCAAGAAGAAATAAGATCAAAAATCGCAATGGCTGAAGCAGCCTTCAAGTTTTCTTTTTGACGAGAAGAGAAAACTTCTGGTGGGAAATTTGAAAAGAACAACGAAAAATAATATAACATAATCGAGAGGGTGATCTGGAGTGTAGCGTTGCTTAGCACCTATAAACATAAACTATCAAAAGAAAAGATGCACTTGAAACAAGTGCTATGGAGGAGAATGAAAATTATGAACCGGAAAGATTATTACTGGAATTACCAACAAGGAGGTAGATCAGAGTTGATGAGAAGAAATGCATAGCAAATATTCTCATCAGCAGAAAAAGGAAATGAATCGGGACATATTCTATAAATAACCACTTCATCAAGAACATTATCGAAAAAAGACCAAAGGTAGGCCAAGAACCGGAATGCTGGATTTGCTGATTGAAAATAGTGTACATCAAACGTAAATGAAATATTAAGGCGCTCGCACAGTGCCATCTTGGAAACAGTGCAAGACATAGTGTGAACCTATATCATTAATGACAGTGCACTAATAATAATGATAATAATGCCATTAAGGTTAAAGAAAGCAGTTATTGTGGGCATTTAAAAAATAGATGTTCAAAACCACCGCATTTACACAAATTGGTAAGGATTTCTGGCATATAGTCGTAAATCTATCAAATGTTATATAAACATAGTTTAATTCTACAATTTATAGCGACTTGTAGCATGTCATTTTATATAAAATAAACCTTTTAAACAATACGAACATTGTTTACTGAGATTATGTATGCATAGTATACTTGAAGTACAAACTGACTTGTCTAAATGTTGGAATGAGAATAAAAAATATGCCTGTCTGCTGCTTATCTATCTGACTAACGTTTGAAAAACCGATAAGTTGCCGAAACGTCAGGAACGAAGCTTCCCCTCTGGGACGCATACGGTACACCAAGATTAAACCTTCACGGGGAGCAGAAAATGGCTGTCAGCTGGCTATAAATTATATTATTATAAAGAACTTGTAAAGTTTATTATGAATGAAAGTATTACTATATATCACAAAGAATAACTATTGCGGTAAAATGTTTAAGTAATCTCCAGCATAGTTAGTAGGTATTATTATAAAACAAAGTTTAAACTATATAAATTAATTTCATCTAAACATGAAATAAAATTACTGAACTGCAATTTAATATTGAAATATTATATTAACTTTGGGGAACATGCAATGTTTGCATGATAAACCGCCAAAGTGAGGAAGATATTTAAAACTTAATGTTAATATTATAATACTGTCTATTGAATGTAAAATGAATAACTATACTAGCGACACAATGTAATATTAACCTAAACGATAAACTAAATAACAACCAATCAACACACGTCACAATATTAAAATAGATAATTTTATTTGAAAACTTTACAACAAAAAATATTTTATAAAATGGTCTATAAAAATATGATAGAGTAGATTAAAATATTTTTAAAGAATACCGGATAATTATAGCTATATTTGTTTTAATGCTTTTAGACGATAACACTAATTGTATCTACAAATTATATTCTTAGTAATAGTCGTAATAGTTATTTGCTATATCTTTATTTTGTATATAAATATAATACATATATACATTACATAATATGGATTACATACTTTTAAATCCATACAAATGTATTATGATGAAACAAACCCAAATAGATTTCAAAGTTTCAATAGCGTTCTTAAATTCAAAATGTAGCCATATTTATTTTATGATTTTAACATTGAGCGATATATTTACATATTATAAGAACCACAAATTACATATTTTAAATCTTCGGTTGTAGTATAAACAAAGAAATAATTTATTTTTTGTCATTGATTATAATTATGAATAGTATATGTATCTCTAGAAAATATTGGCATTTGGATGCAAAATTTGGGTATACATAGGCGACACATCATGCCAGAAATACACGCATTTTCGCGTGTTGACGGAAATAGTATAGCAGTCGTCCAATCAGAAGCCAGTATTTTCAGGGGAGAAATAGCATAGCAGTCGTCCAATCAGAAGCCAGTATTTTCAGGGGAAAAATAGCATAGCAGTTGTCCAATCAGAAGCCAGTATTTTTAGGGGGGAAATAGTATAGCAGTCGTCTAATCAAAAGCCAGTGTTTTCAGGGGAAAAATAGCATAGCAGTTGTCCAATCAGAAGCCAGTATTTTTAGGGGGAAATAGTATAAAAGTCGTCCAATCAGAAGCCAGTGTTTTCAGGGTGGAAATAGTCATACGTGCAGCGGCGCGACACAACGCGTCAAACATTTAAAAAATACTGATCCTTAAGGAGAGCTTTCAATGTGAATTTCTGAATAATTAAAACAAACTATTCTACGATCTGGACGCGACGCGTCACACGTGTTAGGTGTGAATAAGCATTTGCTCTTAAAAAAACAACTACTTAACCATTTAGTTTGACTTTAACAAAGTATTCTTATCGATATCAAATAATATATTCAACTAGATTTCAATCTAACAAAATTAATTATGAAAGTAAGCCGTCGCCATTTTATCAATATTCCCGTTGTATATTTTCAACGGATTATTTCAAATCGCAAGTCAGAATAACTCGTAGAATGATGACTGTCTAATTTCGAACCACTTTTTACTGAGTTTCTTAGATTATAGATCTAATTGATTATTACATTACTTAATATATATGTACATGTATACGTTACAAACTTAAAATTTCATTTCCATAGCTTTTCAACAATAGAAACGCTTCATTCAATTAATTGTAGATTAGGCATCAGTTCGTTATCGAGACTTATATCGATCTGTTGTGTGTGAAAACAATGTACATGAGACATCACATGATACATGTCGTCGCTAGAGTACTTATAACTCCCCTAGTGCGTTGGATAAGCACTTATATAGAGTAGACAATGGAACAAACCTGGTTGACTATCACAATAGTCGACTGTAAACCCATCCAATTGCATAAATTCCATTGGATCGGGTTTGTTATCTCGAAAAGAGGCCATGATAAACGTGTACTGGGATACCTGAAAGACAGTGATGTAGGGGGGGGGGGAGTGTTCTAATACAAACTTTTTCTTAAATAAATACATAATAAGCCGGTTTTTGTACAATATATACATAAGTATATATAAATAGTAATCACTTGTAAGGACATATATGACATATTCAAATGTATTAAATTAAAAAGAAAATCAATAACAATATCATCGAAATGATTAAATGTATGATTAAACTCAAATTTGCTACTTCATTTGAAGTAGCACTTTTCAAATCAACATTTAACAATATTTAAAAGCTCTATCATAAATAAATTGGGAATAATAATAACAAATTATTAATAATTAACAATAAACTAAGCAAAATAATCATTTTGAACAAGCCCTCCGCAAAAAGTAAGCAGGATATAGCAATAAACAGTTATGTTTAAATCGCTGTGAATTCAATAGAGATTTAAAACAATATCTGTTTAATTTACAATTTACAATTTACAATAAATTAACATGTATATATTAATATTCGGAAATATTAAATCTATTAAGATTTAAATTGATAAAAAAAATTAAAAATAAAATCGTAGGAATAAAATTTATGTAGATTTTTTAAGTCGAAATGTTTCATTTATATGTTTTGATATATCAACTGATTTGCCATTTTTTATCCAGTATAACAAAATTCACAATAATTTACGAAACATGCATATAATGATTTATTGGGGTTCAGTTTCTGAGCCTTTTTAATCACAATTTGCGATAACAATTTAAAATAAAATATATTTGTGAAAATAAACAAAGTAAATGGACTTCCAGTGAAATACTTTTAATAATAAATATAGAGTATATTTCCAAAGTAGAAGGTCTAATTAAAATGATTTTTATGACATAAAAGGGACATAAAAAGAGTTACAAATGTTCTGCCTAAATTTTAAACACATCACATACGCGCATTTGATGCTAAGAATAAGATATAAAAATATAATCGATTCCCTTCTTTGTTTATGTACAGAAATTGGTGGATGGCCGTATTGCGCTGTTAGCAACAGAAGATACCGTCTGTAATTATTGGGTAAGATTCTATTGACATAATATTTAATCTTTTATCTACTACTAACAGAATGTTCCCTGGTTGCAGAATATATATGTTTATTCTACATATAACAGTATAATCCGCTTACTAATGTACTCTGTACTCAAATATTAACTTATATAGGCCAATAGAATACATCTAAATATTCGCAAAGTACGTTTTAACCGCCTGATTCATTATTGTAGTTTTCAAGAGCATTTTGGTCTTATAGTATTATCCTGAAAGTAGCCTGTAATAACTTATATATACTGTGTATAAATTATATTATGATATATAAAAATGGAATGACCTTGAAGCTTAATGTATTTTAGCCTAAAGTCTACCAAGTTATAATATCTTTGTAGTGATCTTTAATTCACTGATATATACAAAGAAACATTCAACTACTTCTAAAAAGTAATAAGAAACTTTAAAGTTAGCAATGCAGACCCTCAAAAATGGAAAAGAAATTGTTTACTTAATTTATGTTTCATTCTTTTAATGACGCTAAATTTAAAAGCCAAAACTTTAACATAATTATCAATTATTATTTGCAAATCATCGATCTGGTATAAGGTGACAATAATTTAACGTTCCATTTCATTCTAGAAATTAAAAAGTTAAGAATTGCTTTGTAACAAAGTGAAGTAAAAGTTATTCAGCAACAAAGTTAGATTATGTCCTGCAAAAAAGTCCTTTTGTTATAGGTAACAAGCATGAAAAATCTCATCTAAATTAAAACTTAAAAGAATTCTAAAAACAAACACAATTAAAGAAACAACAAAGTTAAAGGAATTTGGTTGATTCACTTCGAGAGATTAATGAACTTTATATAAAGGAGTCAGACTTAGCTGGTAAATATAAAGATATTTAAATTGCTCTAACAAACTATTAGAAAGATTGATAAACATATACATAAGTATATACGCAAAAAGGGGGGAAAACAGACTTAGATTGATTCCAACATTTAATCCTGCATCTCTGTGTACGATGTGCATAAAGGGTATATTCAGTAACTATAGCACGCCTTAGTCACTCAATTTGAAGGACTACGACCTAACGTGGGGATAAACCAAATAAGTTGAGTCCTGTTCAGAAAATTACAAATTACAAGGAAAAGAAGAACAAGTCATTGCGAGGCAGATCTCTGTAACCACTTCTCCACTTTCAATTCCTCAATATTATTCGTATAATATAAAGTATAAGACAACGCAGGCATTAGAGATCCAGCTATCAATCAGAGCTAGAGCCAAATTTGCCGTCGGTCGCTTAACTGAGCATGAATCCAGTCAGGCACGTTTCAAACTGACTCAGTGGATTGACTTTGTAGGCTTGTATGTACAAAAAACAAGATGATCGTATGTATATTGTGTCTGTGTGTGTGTACAAGACTCAGCTATTATATTATATAGCCTATTTCAATAGATCACTTAGCTCAGTGTCTAGATGTTGGTTATATACCTACATAAAAGCAAGTACGACGGATTATTTAAAACAACTGCAGTATTCAGTCGGAAAAGGATCGTGCCGGGTCTTTGCTATAGAAAGCAAAACCAAAGTACAGGCATATCTATAAAATATTTGGCCATAATTCTTCAAACTCAGACCTGATCGGAAAGTCTACATAATAATATGCATAATACCTAAAGAAGAGAAAATCAAAAGTTCATGCGTAATAAAGTCAATTTTCTGTTCGAAATTTCGCTAATTAAGCAAGACAACCGAATCCCCCACCCCAACTCATCCTTTCTTGATTTAAACAACTTCAGAAAACAGACACAGCCATGCTTAAATTACAGGATTCAAATTAAAGAGAAAGAAGCTCTAATAAGAAAGAGTGTTTCTTTCAAATTCGGTTAGCCATCCCTTTTCTGAAGGAAGATGAGGAGGAAAGAGCTCGGAAACATGGTACAAAAAACTCTGGCAACTTCTGCAGGCAGGTATATTAGACAGTTAAGTATTAAGAGGCTGCAGGAAGAATACAAAAATACAAACTAATTACTTACCAAACATATAATAAGTATGTACACCTTTTCCAAATTTTGAGAGAAAGGAAAATACATAAACGCTTAAATTTAATTCTGTGAAAGAGGAACATCCTCGTGCTCACATTAACTCACAGCTGCAGTCAACTTATAGAGAAACTAATCCGCCTCGTTCTAGCTATAGCTTTTTCTTTTTCGACGATCGGTCACAAACTCGAAGCCCCCCCCCCCATCCCTATCCTGGCTAAACTATACAGACGAACAATCTAAGTAGAGATTGCAATATATAGATCACACTGAACCAGAACAGGTATAGAGAACGGTATAGATTGAAGCGAAGAGAAGAACAAGGTGAAGTGGAGAGAAAGGTGAGGTGGATAGAGGATCACTGCAGCGCTAAATTCGAGATCTTCGTGAGAGGAAATTCTTTTGCCTGTCAGTCAGAGAGTGAAAGGTACTCAAATCTTTCCCATCATTCCGTTCTATGAGTTCCGGATTCCCCCCTCCTTCTGGTTGGAAATCTTGCTGCACATCAGCAGCTTTTGTCTGTCTCGATCACACACACTAGGTCTCCCCGTTTATGAACCGGATCAATTCTGATGCTGCTAGCTGCTGAGAGAACTTTTGTATTCACCTTCTCAAACTGCACGGAAAGTAAAGACAAGTCACAACCCCCCCCCCCCCCCCCCCCCCCCCCCCCCCCCCCCCCCCCCCCCCCCCCCCCCACCCCACCCCATCATTCACATCCCACACATAGCCTGACAGGCCACTTGAGGCGAAAGGATGATTTAAACATATTATATATAGCAAGTCCATCCGTCGATCAATAGATTATTGGAGAAGGTGGTGGGAGCCACACAGAAGCAATACAAAATTCGAAGGAAGAAATGAAGCAGCTATGATAGTGGAAATTTGCGAAAAATGCGTGAAAATAGAAATCGACGATTGATAGAGCATTATAGTGAAAGGAGGATAGTGTGGATTAAATTGGGTTCTTGGGAAAAACAAAACTATAGTATAGTCTGAAACGCAAACGAATAAGTCAAGTTGTCAGTAAAAAAATAATATTATAGTTTTTTCATGTTAAGTATACCTACCTATCTTACATCCACCTTTGCTATTATTCCAACTTCAATGCTCCAATAAACTTAGAATCTGTATCAACTCTGTAATAACAGCCTAGTAGTCTATTTCAAACTTTTCCCATTTTCCTTGCTCTCTGAACAATTGATTCTTTTAATTGCACTGCTGACTCCAGTAAAAGCCCCCCACCAATTCGACCAGCAATAACTTCTGCGAATTGTGAATTGTGAATTGCGAATTTAACATACCTCCTCCCCACAAAAAAGAACTTTCACAATATTATTTTCATCATCCTCCTCCAGTGTATTCATAAATTAAATATTATTTTTTCTTATTAATAGCACTATGAAGTGATATATTACGTATGATGTAGCCAGGTAAATCGCGAAAATTAAAATGCATCTATATAGTACAGAAAGCAGCGAAACAAAGTAAATGACTATTGCTTGAATTATTGAAAAAGGGTGGATGAATGATTATTAGTTGTATGGAATAAAACGGTGGTGAATGTCCTATCACCTCAGATGACTGACAAGCTCTATACTATCCCTCGCGACATTACTTTGTGGTGTTTAAGGAGAGCGACCAGACTCAAAACTCTATTTCCACACCTATCCGCATTAAAAGAACCTCCAATATTAATATATAGATTTTTTCTTGTACTAAGAATGAAGTTGCACTTCTTTATAGATGCGTACTTGCAAGTTTTTTTCCTTGCCTACTATGCTGTAAATATTTCAAAATTACAACTATCTATAATACCTACTACTACGGAGAAAATGTACTCATGAATATGACTATACTACGTTGCTATAGATATTAATTAAACCGAAATATATCTGTACGATTAATTATGCAAAGGAGCAGTATTTGGTGCTGTATCGTTTGTATGTATGATATACATACTTACATTTCTTATTAACTTAACAATATACTATACGTAAAATACATATAATTGATTGCCATTAAAAATACTTCATTCAAATAATACAGCGAAAATACAATTTTTACAAGACGAATACAGCTCAATTACTATTTTTGCGCAGAGATTAAAAAACAAAATCGAAGAGAAGCTCAGTGTATATAGGAAGACAAATTTAGACAATTAAATCAACAAATCCTCTATTTCCTATCCATTATAAGTGGGTAATAAATATTTCATCTGCAGAACTGACCGAGATATTGCTCTTCTTTGTAGTCTTTGAAGTTGTTATGAATTAGAAGAGATGGTCACAATGACAATTTGTACCCACAAGATAATAATACTCCGCATATGTATATTATTATAGGAAATAAAAGTAATATTCTAAATTTTGTACATCGATCAAAATATCTCTGAAAGAGTAACGCTAAAAATCGGTCAGTCAACTACATTGTATGTATATACCTTTTTCGTGGCTGGTTGAGTTGATATAAGGTAGTTCACAAATATACATACGTACTGTAATAATAACAAACGAAAACAGAGAATTACACCAGTAAGACCTTTTCTTTCGAAATATATACATATACAGATATACAAACAGATATCTTATAACATAAACAAGAATTATTGGGGACCGAAAAATGGCTAGACCATCTCAATCTCGTTCATTGCCTGATCGGAAAGCCGTATCGGCCCTAGACATTTCTCTGTCATCCCAGATCTGTTCTTCTTTCTTCTTCAGTCATATTGAACTTCGATACTGTAGATTTGGTTGAGTCTTGAGGACAATTGCTTAATTAATGTGATTTGGAGGACATACATACAGACTATACTCGTATTTAAAAGGAGAAAAAAAGGAGAAAATGATGCAAACGTAACCAATTGCGGCACTGAATATCGAAAGGTATAAAGGTATACACACCGAAACACTAGTGCACCTTCAAGATTCTATAAGAGAGATTGTGTCTTAGCTCTCTGGTTGCTGCAGCCTACCGCAGTTCGATCAGGGACTGAGTGGTTCACTGGTAGGTATACAGGTACCTAGTTCATTATATCGAGGTAAAAGAGAACGAAGAAAAAAACTCCAAGGTGGAAAGAATACTAAGAAAAGGAAAATGGAGAATAAGCTTAACAAGTCTGCTCAACTCAATCGAGAGATAAAGTACAATTCTTCGATAATTATTGAGGTACCGTGCGCCGTTCCATCTTGTCCTTTCCTCTGCTCTTCTCTCCTCTCCTCGCTTTTCTTTTCTACTTCCTCTCTTCCTCATTTGTCAGTAGGTATTATAAAATATAAAACGTTTGAGAAAGTGCATATATACACAGCAATTTTCAGTTCACCTTAATTCTTAGTCAAAAGAAGAGAGAATTTTGCTCACTGATCATTCGCCAGCGGGCTGGATTATATTCTATTTTTTATATATATAGGTACATACACCTTGATCCTAGCCGATATGATAAATATAGACGGCTCCTACTTGAGCAAGTTACAAGGAGGATGCTGGAAACTTTAGAGAGAGAGTAGGCGGACTTCCTAGCTGGATTATTATTTATCTTTTTGGTTAGAAAATTGTGTTTGTGGTAGAAAGATCGTCCAAAATTGCAACTAACACTGTACTTGCAGACCAATAATAAGTATAACATAATCGCAGCTATGAAAAATATTATATATACATATATATAGGTTTTTTGGTTCAATATATGTTCATTTATTATAACATAAATGATTATATGATAATTTTGAGATTAAAGAATGTAGACTATACTATTCACATAGACAGAAATAATATTTCACTAAATGCTTGTTAAAATTGATGATACTTAATATTTCTGTTATTGCATACAATTTACTATTAATATTCCGACACTATTAGGAGATATTTATGGCTTAGAACAAACGAACGCAGAAGACATGCAGTATAAAAAAATAAACACAACATTTTTTAAAAGATAAAAATAATCTAAAAACATTAGTAAAAGAAAAAAGTAAGATGCAATTTTTATGTGCCAATGAGATAGTATGATGGAAAAAAATGGTTATATCCACCTAAACTAATTTACCATCCTCAACAAACATTATATAAAATATATAACGGATATAGCCTGATACCCCCTAATACAGAAAATCTTTTTGATAAACTTTCATTCCGAAAACTCATTAATTATCCTTATTACCATAATTGAAAATATAGATGGGCTAAAGATTTTGTAGAAAATTACTTATTACTTTGAAAGTAATCAGTAGTATAGTTTGCAAAACGCCTATTTTTCCACTTATATTCCATTTATATAACCAGCAATATTAGACACTAAAATATGTTTCAAATTTTAACAAAACCAAAATTAAGCTATGCTAAAGACATTAAAATACAGAATAATAATATGTAATCTAGACAAATGAGTTCATATTTGTTCGCGCCCAGACAGAGCATCATACCTGAATGAGACAGATGTAGCGGCGCTTCCACTTCTTGAAGGCCACCTTGCCGAGCGCATAGCAGTAGCCGCAGTACTTGAGGTTGGTTGGCTTGTCCATACGGATGCACAGTTCAATTGCCAGCTGGTCTGGACAACTCTTTGAGGTCTGAAGTTTGTGCCACTCCGGTTGCCGGTTCCCTGTACATGTCACTTTGAGCACAACCTGTGTGTGAACCAAGACAGACAACATGTAGAGGCTCCGTGTCGACTTATTTAAATTATAAGTTGATTTTCTTATTTCACTTATTTCATTGTTAGTTAAATTTTATTGTTGAATTAAATTGAAGTATATATTTAAAAATTATTAGATAATGAAAAATAAAATTTACTGGTATACATTTATTGTTAAATTATATCACGTTATAATAAGTTATATAAAAAGAAGTGTATAATTAATAGTATGAACATATTTGTGTGAGCGTCGACGTCGATAAGTATTGGAATGACTTACCTTTCCAATCTCTTTATGGTCTTGAAGTATACTACCGCTTTCTGTACATAATTTCACCTTGACCGCGCAGAGTGGGTTGAAAGTGGTGAAATCACCCTGGGTTCGCCAACTATTAATGAATAGGGAGAAATGACACAAGAATAGCTGGTAATTTTTCCTATTTTATTATTTTACAAAAAACTACAGTAATCAATAACGAATACAAAATATAATTTTTTTTAAGCTTCGCTTTCTACATATCAGACAATACAATGTAACGAGTTGTTGATGAAACATGGAGGAATAGGAGGGGGCGGGAGGCAATGTGGTGTAAAGAGCTCATAACTATACTACTTCATTGAAAATATTACTTCAACTAATTTATAAAAAACAATTAGTTGTATTTCAACAAATCTAGATAAATAATTTAGACGAAAAAAAAAATAACGCAATTTTCAAAATTATACATAAATATTGCATTAAAACACAAACAAACTGTAAAAAATTATATCAAACTTTATTTATTAACCAGGCGTTAATATTTCAATTCAGAAAACCATTTAGTTATATATTGTATATACTTAAAATTGCAGATCAAATTATAAAACAATAATAATACTATGCATTAAAATTTATTCAGAGTTCAATAAATTACAGGAGTTCAGTGTGCCATAATTTATCTAAATTACCGGGAATTTATAAAGATAATCGAGTTTCTTATTTTTAAATTTATTTTCTTAAAAATTCCTCCCAGTCTGACTAGTTCTCGAAAATCATTTTATTAAATTGTACAAATTATAAAGTATACATGATTCAGACATGCGGATGTTTAAACAACAAGTAAATATTATTGCAATATGATAAATCTAATATATTATTGTATGTCTGTCGTCTCTAGAATGACTTATATTTCTACGCGGTAAATGATGGAAGAACAAATACCAATCTGAAACTGCACACTAAATTGTCGGGTTCTTACTAGGGCTTAGAGGCCTCGGCTTGACCCGTCTGTAGCTTCTCTCCGCCCTCGATTTCCATGATGCAGAAGACGATCTTGTTGGGCGGTAGGTGGTTCAGGTTTTTCACTTGAATGACAACAACCTGAAGGCCATGATTGTATCAGAGAGGATGAAGGCATTATGAATAACATTAACTCAATATAAACATCGTGAAAAAAGGATTACAGAATATACAAGTAAATAAGTTGTTTTATTATTTTTAAAAACACTGTCAATATAAACGATTGATGCAATACAAACATAGCATTTTTCGGTTTTCCTTAACAATTGACAAATAATTAATTAATGATAATATTGCAAAGGAATTTATTGTTGACAAATAAGTAAATATTGTAATGCTTATTTTTAATAACATTTCAAATGTCAATAGCTCTAATAATATTTTAAATATGATATTAAAAGAAAGATATACCATTTGATGTACGCAAAAATACAAATCTTTAATAAGGACTCTTTGATAGTATCCCTATAACATAGAGTAGATACCTACACTCAATATAAGACTGTGACATCGAAGTTATTAAGCTGTATTTTAAAGGGTAAACCATAGAGTAATAATACCAAGAGAGTTCACCCGGTCAAAAAAGCGTAAATATGTTTGCTTAAATATTCAAAGTTTGCCATTTTATATTCCCACCAATGCGATGGTAATTTACGTCTAAAATAGCATAAAAGATCGAATTTTCAAACTGGCAAATGTACATGATATAAAGTATTGATTTATAGTAGTATAGTTTGATGAATAAAAAAGTTTTCCGATAGCGGCAAATAACTAGTTTTGCCTACTTTTAAGCCGTAGGAATACGAAATAAAGGGCCCGTACAATATAGGCTATGCATACCAAATAATGTAGGCAAAACTAGTTATTTGCTGCTATCGAAAAACTTTTTTA
>JAYRBW010093059.1:0-20964 GCA_036023295.1 Invenusta paracnida
ATAATAATAATAATAATAATAATAATAATAATAATAATAATAATAATAATAATAATAATATTGATAATTGATTATATCTATATATTGATTTTTATCTATATCTGTGATAACTACATACATGCGTTGCATTTTAAACAGTGCATAAGTCGTTTATTGAATAGCTTTTTAATTTGAACATGAATAAGAATTATAAGTAATCAATTTTAATATTATATTTCGTTAAAGGTTAAATAAATTCATCTGTTGCTAGATGAGATTATATAGAAAGCGGTACGATGAAATAGTAAATTACTAAATGTTTACTTGAAAATGGTCTTTTCCAGAATCACTGCCGGTTTTGCTTCACCAGTTTTCTTAATTGTTGTCACTTTTGTCTCTTTTAAAAGAATAACTTTATTTTCAGCGATAAAATAATTGCCAATTTGCTTTTCCGGAGTATCTTTAGTAGAGCAATAATTTAATTCATCACCAACATTCAACTGAATAGTTGGATTCAATGAAAAATAATCAAATTCACTTCTTGAAATATATATCCTGCTTTCTTCATAAAAACATCAGATCTGAATCCTGCATTTGACAAAATGGTACGCGAGAATCTTTTCAGATTGTGATTTGTCAAATTCTCTTCAATTTGTGCTTCATGGAAAAAAGATTTCTCTGTACATGCAAGGGTATTGACGGGTACATGCAAAGTCAATGAGTCATGTACTTTTCATAAAGACGAAAGAAGTATCAATAGAATGCAGTTCAATATTTAGAGTGTTGTCGTAGGCTGGTAAATTCTTTGGTTATTTAGGCGAATCTCTGAGACCATCCGTTGATTGTTATTGACGTGTCTTTCCTATATTCCATATAAGGCCGTTTCAAAATGGGATCATAACATTTCGCGAAATTGTTATCTGTTAAGCGATTGTGTTCGTATAAATGACCACGCAGAGCAAACTTTTCCAGATAAATATAAAGTGTTGTAACTAGTTTTTTTAGAAATATTGGAACCTAAAATATTTTTTGCGAAAAAATCTCCTCGTACTCTTTTTCTATGACATCTGCTCATTTGCAGTCAGCTTTTCTGCTTTGCTTCATTGCTTGATTGCAACATCTACACTATTCCATACTATTCTACGCTATTACTTGTGTTAACTTTTGGAAAGGCAAGTCACTAAAAAATGACTATCCCTTAAAATTATTATTTTTTTATAATTTTATATCATGGCTATCAGATTTTTCAATGTTGAACTGTTAAAAAATTGTTGATTTTCATTGCAAACTTCAAATATGAAAAATAAAAGAAAGTAATCTGTCTCGAATTGAGTAAGCTCGTCTAGTTCATTCCTTAAAGACATGGATACTTAAAGCATAATACCGATATTATTTCTTTCTTTTAATCTAAGCGGAATAAATTAACTGCACCGATTTCTCTTTGGACATTTTTGTGAATATTTTAGTTTGAATCATAGTTTGCACACTCCTTTTCTGTTAATGCTTCATAAAATTTGCCTTTTTAGCGGGGAGACATCCTTGCAGATGCTTGAAACATTTAACCCCTGGTTTTTAAGCTGTTGCATATGCCAACCAAAGATACTTTTTATATATTTGTGCAATTTAAATCGCCTACATTTGATTGAAAATTGGTATTTGTGCCTGATATATCTAAACCAACTATTTAAATCTCATCAGAGTTTACAAGAAAAGAGCGTAAAAAGAATCGTCATTGATACAAATACATTAGAATCATAATTAGAATGAAACAATATTTAAACATCTTTGCATTTATATCAACCAAAAACTCGTTGTTTTAGTATAAAATTAAAATTAAACGATACGGTAGCATTTCAAGCCAAGAATAAAAGCGTCAGCGATTAACTTTAGAGATTCTATGCAGATCTAGTCACATCTAGCTAAGCAAGAATTAATAGGCCTTCCTTTGACCGCTAATAAATCAGACTAGAATAATGCATTAAAAAGCTTCTTTTGGTATAAACGTTAATCGTCAAGTGCAATAATAAAAAATGTACCTCAGTTACTCTTTAAAAGATTTCTAGATACCTTTAAAAATAGGGTCAATTTCGATGAAAAAATGTTTCTTCGTATTATTAGTATCAAAACAAAAATAAAAGCATTACAAAAAACGAGCTCAACAAAAACAAAAAGTTATTTTAATATTGTGACATGCAGAACATTTATTGTAGAAATTGATATGAAAAGAGCGCCTGGATTTAATTGTTACATTGCTTGCTGTTAAAAATGCATTTAAGCATATAGATCATAGAATTATATATAATATGTAATATGTAATATGTACATATTATATATGTATGGAAACATTCATAAAAATAAGATAACAAAAGAATGAAGAAAACATTCTTTGCAATGGTACATTTTAATAGAAGCAATGAAATCCACGGGCATACACAATTAGTTGTTTTAAGTAAGCCAATTATTTTAACATAGTAAAACAATATAATTTATACCATTGCTAAGAAAATTTTCAGAATTGTTGTTGTATTATTTTTATGAGTTTTACAGTTTAGATATATACCTATGTTCCTTATATTGATCAATATATGCAGTTTAAACTGCATGCATTGTAACCATTAAATCATGGCGCTTTTTTATCTCAATTTCATCAATGACTGTACTATATACATATCATATTATTATAACTTTTTCTATTGAGGAAATAATTTCTTGTGATTTTGTAGTTCATTTTTTCAATGCTGTTGTTTTTGCTTTTATATAATTTAATGCAATATAATGCGATAACCTGCAAAGCAATATTAATCAAGATGCAAATGAAAGCTAAGAATCGAACTCAATAACAAAGTATTGAAATAATCTATCAGGCATTGATGAAATTGATATAATAAAATCAACAAGAGTTGTATGTTATAAAGCTTCCTATTAAAAACTGTAGCTGTCATATATCTATCTTTATCAATATATATTAAATATTACAAACACGGTTGCTCATAAAATGAATTGAGAAAAAAAGCCCAGAAAAAATTTTTGACTATGCTTATTTAAAATTCAAAGAGATTCACATGAATATATTAATTATTTTTAATATAGGTATATTAACTAATATAAAAAATATATACATTAATAAAAATAATACATTTACCTATAAATACCATTTAACCAATAATTTCTTTGAATATTCATTCTCCTAGTTTTTTTATTAACTTTTGAGTTTGCGCAAATCACTTTTAATAGTCAACTTTATAGCATATCATTCTTGGCACTTTTTAGTCAATTTCATAAATGTTGTTTCTTGGAAGCTCGTTTCTTGCTTTCATTTTTGCGACGCTGTAGTTTTTGTTTTGATATAAATTACATTTTTGCAAAATAGTTCTAGATATATTCAATTAATTTTATAATTAATTAATATTAATTTTAATAATTATTTAGAAAAGTAAATAATTTAATGTATAACACAACGTAAATAATAATTTTTAAATTATAGCAAAACAATTCTTAAATTGTGTTTAAAGTTGTTTTTATAATATTTTGTTAATAAATTGATTATTGCTAACATATAATATATATTTTTAAATATAAATAGGTTTTAAATTGTTTAAAATATCTATTTGATTATTTTGTTAGATGACTTTTACCAGAATTTAAATATAATACATATTTAATCACTAAGTTTATTTAATGACATAAAAAATAACATTTTTTTTTAATTTCTGTTTGGCGTCCTTTAAATAAAAGAAGCAGCGACATGAGGTCCACAGACTTTTAGAATTATTATGTTCCAGAACTTTTAAAATCATGTTTTTAAATTTCTTTAGAAGATTCCAGTTTAAATAAACATATCTGTTTATTGTAAATATTGTTGGATACCGAAATTCAGAATAATAAAAACATAATCATAGAATTTTATAGATTTATAAATATATAATAGGTAATACTATAGATAAAAATAAGATATCAGTTGGAATATAGATTAGATAGCACGAAGTGTAAACAAGCGTAAAATACTTTAGTTTTCCAATGTAACACATTTTATGACTGAAAGAACAATAATTTCAACATTACAAAAAAAAACATTTTTTGTAAATTTTGATTTTTTAAACCTCATGAAATTTTTCATAAAAAAAAAAAAAATATATATATATATTAATGGAAACAAGTCTGAAACTGGTTTTTCGACATACCAAATTTCAAGGCTTTATTAAAAAGGGGGACACATTACAGGGGGAAGGCCCCCCACCAGTTTCTGAGTGCGTCAAATAGCCCGGGTATAGCGGGGGGTTAAATGCATATCACATTAAATAAGCGTTGCAGCAAAATTTGATTGAAGTTTATTAACACTGAAAATAAATATCCATATCATCAATGTATAAAGCATATAAAATGAAGTAATTCATAATTAAGATATTAAATAAATAAATAACGATTTCTATTGATACACTCTCTATTGAATTAAGAACGACTTATATGTATGTTAATGTGAATTGGACAGAAGAGTGGTTACCTTTTCCAAACGATATTTTCATAAGGCACAATATAAGCAGATCAAGTCGAATTTGATTGGTTGATGAAATCCAATCTCTGCTGATTGGATTTACCCTCTAAGCAGCTGAATAAAACTTGTAGATTGTTGTATATACTCTCATTCAATGTTAATAATGAAGAAAATGACTTCTATTCCTTCTGCTAAAAGTACAATTACAAACGACAATAATTATTTCATTTGTTTATAATTTTACTCAGCTGTCATATCTGAACTTTCGAATTTTATAAGTGCTGCACACATTCAGTGTCTACATCTAGAAAATGAAGTGGACATTCCTTCCAGGGCTTGTTTTTCTTCTAATGGATCAATTGGTAACCTCTTCGCTTATAGTTGATAGTAAGAAGGACCTAGTTCAGCCTGGCGAAGAACATTTAGAGGGTATCCCTGTGATAATCCAGCAACCTCAGCCCCTCTACTACGTTCGTCAGAAAGGGCTACCTGCGGTGATTACTTGTGTAGCTAAACCTGTGTCACACGTGAGCATCACATGTGCGGATAAAAACTATCCCTATAAAGACTTCGTCGGATCGGGTGGTGGGGCATCTCGCAATTTGGAAGTGGTGAAGATGAACTCTCGCGGAAAACGAGATCCCAATGGGAGTCAATGGAAGTTCAGTCTCAAAGTCACATTCGAGAATTTTGAGGAGTGGTTCGAGAAATATGTCTGCTACTGTGAGGCTTGGAATATGGTTCGAGCGCTCAACAAACCCAAAAAGGTGCACAGTCGGAATACAACCGTTAAGGAAGCCTGTAAGTTAAAGTTACGAAAATTTGAAATTACTATATATTGCAGTTATTAGTATAATCTTTCTTCCAATCATGTTCTCCTATAGGTATAATCCGAAAGATATTTCCATTTGATGTGCTTTTATATACTTTTATATGGGTTATTTTTAATTGTGGAAGGAACTGTTATTTTTAAGTAGATAATGTTATTTTTATCATAACTAACTTTTCGTGTAGTGTCGTGTATATATTTTAATTGTAATATGAATATATACAAAATAAAATGTATTCAAAGTAACAGTAAAAATATTAACATACGTAGTTATAATCTAATGTGGTTATTTTTCAATAGTTTATCTATCCAAATGTTTTGTACAGCGCTTTTATTAATCTATAATTTTGTTAGGCGATTATATCCATATTTTTGTTATCACAAGGACTAGGATCTGAACCCTATTAGACAAAATTAAAGTAGAAATTAACTTTTCAACCCACACAAATTATACCTATTTTTATGTATAATTCAAAACTGACCTTAAATTTTGTGTATCCTGAGATAATTAGCATTAAAGCCTGTTGTTTATGAGAGAAGCAAATATTTACTGAGGCTCTCACAGTATTTATGTCACATGTGGATATCAGAATTACCAATTCAAAGCAATCCCGCCCCTTGACATTGAGTTAACACACAGAAATTGGCACACAATCAGAATATCAGGTCCTTCTTGGCTGAAATTAGGGCGGTGTTCATGTCCTTCCAGAAATTAAACGATACTGAATTGTATATGTATATTTTATCTCATGTCATCATAACTCGTTCAATTTCTCTGTTTATTCGTCCGATATATTTGTATTTGATCAACTTTTAGACATATTTCTGATATGGTGCTATTGAGATGCATGTAGAAATAAATGTGATCCATGTTCAAACATGTAAGTGGAAATTGCTATATATGCATATAATGCGTATATGCATAAGCTAAATCACATTATACCTATTTAATTACAGACAAATATAAATATAATTAAAATATTTGAAACTTTTTGTATAGGTATATTATAGATGCATGTCAAATTTAAATATTCATTATACAATATATATTATATTATACTTACCTTATACTCTTGAGTCTATATACATATGTACATATAATTAATTACACCTATCTACATAATGCTTGTTTCACGTAAATATTAAACATACGTTATATGACATTATAATTACTACTAAATTATTAAGCGATCAATTAAAATTATAGAAGCTAGTTTATTTTGGGATAAGTACAATAGTACTTATTAGTTAATTGTTTATATAGTGTATGATATTATAACCATAGAGTAATTAATCACATAGATTAATTACTCTATGATTATAACCTTTTCTAAATAAAAAAATGAATTACGCTAATTGAATAAATCCAATAAAAGTTATAAATGTTATATTAATAATTGTTTATACATTAATAAAAATCATATATACTGTTAATATATTAATATGTATATATAACATTACACATTAATTTTATTACTAATATGAATAGTACTATTACTAACAATATATCAATAATTTATATATAATAAATTTAAGTTTTGCAACGTTTTCAATTATTTTCTCACAAATTTTATCTATAGTTGACATTTATTATTGAGTAATTTAAAATTATACATATAGTTATAGATATTAAATTTAGTTTATTTAAATTCAAAATGTATATTTTGAAATCGAATAATAAGTTGATTGGGTACAGAACAATGTGCAAAAAATTGTGACTATAACGATTAAGCAAACAATAAATTGTTTTATATAGTGTACCGATAGATCAAATATTACTGAAAGGTTAAGTCAAAGTAAATATAGATAATCAGTTTGAAATATAGTTGCCGAAAAAAATTAGATATTAATACTAAATTGACAATCAGGCATAATCTTCGACGTATAAGACCTTTTATAATATCATTCGACATTTTTCTTTAATTTACAAAACAAGCTGTTAGTTTTAATAGGAATAGTGGTATAATGTAATACTTTTAACCTAACTGAAAATAGGATTTTCAATATTTATTTTTGTATATATAGCTACTATTTCTTACTAAACTCTTATTATAATAGTTACCTATATAAATCTCTATTTAATAAGCTATATAAGAATTCCTAAGTTAAAACAAAGTGTATGACAAATTAACGAAATGAACCTTAATATCAATATATTCCTCCTTTAACTTTCTAAGGAGTACGAATTATACATTATAGACCATAATACTAAATATAAAAAATGGTTTGTTATCATAATCAAGGAAACTATATAACACACATTAATTATAAAATTAAATATCTTATTTGTTTTCAAATAATTTTTTAAATATCCGTAATGTATTTCAAAAATACTCATTTTAATTTGAGTTTTGATTGTAACACAATATCTTAAAGTCATTTGAAATATCTTAAATAAAAGTTCTCTGTGCTATATTAGGAAAGTTAAGCTTATTACAATTTATTTAAAATGAATATATTTGAAGGTGTGTAATACCCAACAATACGCAATCTTATAAGATTATTACTATACATGTAGGTACATACTAAAAAATAATAAAAAACACAAATTCCAGTGTTCACGATAAAGTAAAACATTTCACAGTAAAAAAATTGAGACGTTTCTACTATATAACCATTAAAAATCAAAATAGAGAGAAATAGAGACAACGTATATAGGACTAAAAATAAAACATGTACATTTAGAAATTGAGTACAATTAGCTTCACGAGTGTTGCATAATATAATAAATAACAGACCAAAAATAATATTGCACAATTCATGTACGTTTAATCTTAATAGTTATATTAGTCTATAGTTATATATATATAGTTATATAGTTTATATATTTAGTATTATAATCTATAATTTGAAGTAAAATATTTGGTACTTAAGGTCTAGCTTATAATAGTGGCCATTAAAGTGAGAGTTAAAGTGAGAGTCTGCTTATTAAGAACAGGACTCATTTATCTTTTGTATATTTCATATACAAGCAGAAAGAAATCTTTGCTGTTTTTCTTACTTAAGTGAATATATACTTACTTATATAATATTATCTATATATACATAAATCTAACTAACATATTATTATTATTATATGATATATACATATATGTATATAAAAATATAATAATTCTATTGTTCGTATAGTCAAATAAATCAATTATTTCAGGGTTCCTACACACAGCGCACAATATATAAGAAGAATATATTTACATCTTTATACAATATTATACCAATATTTGGACTCTGTGTATTTGTACAAATTAGGTACTATAATTAAAAGTTGTTAGGTTGTAATATTCTACAGGCTTACATAGGTTAACCAAAAGTACGATTAGGTAAATATTGCTGCATTAGTAGTAACAAATCAGTTAAGCGATGACTATAATGGTATATCTTAACTTTTAATGTGTAATACATATTATGTATAAAATCACAGATACCGCCTCAAAGCAGAAATGAAGCTTTAGAATGATCAGACATTGGCGCCAACGACTGTCAAAATTAACAGCTTTGGTGTCTTCAATTTCAAAACCATAAGCTAGTCTTGTTTCTTAAAATCAACTTCTTTATTCTATACTAATATTTTCTTTGATTTATTAGTATACATAATGTCTGCCACCTCACACATCATTAATATTCTATTAGCGAGTCTAACTTTATAATACATCTCGGGCATGACAGAATATAAATTTTAGAAAATATATCAATTTGCTTCATCAACTATAAATGAATGTAGATATCGGTATATCAATTACATATTATATGTATATATATGGGTAATATGTACCTATGTATATATTATGGATTACAAACACTGTTACAGATTTGTGTGTATATATAATTGACTTGTTACTATTAGAAAGACTTCTACTATTATGTTCCACAATTTATCGCTGACTATAAGTACATTTGTGTCCCAGATGGGAGTTGGACATTAAATCCTGCAACTACAAGTGGTGATCTCTACACAGAGCGTATACATAACCCTGGCTTTTTAATAAAGCTTCTTCATACCTCATATCTCTTTTTCTGAGCTCAATTTAGCTTGTTCTTTTCCTATATGATATTTTCATTTGATTGGCATAGTACAACAAGCCTGCGGTTCCTTTTTACTTTACTCAAATTCTCCTGTCGTCCGCAAATGCTCGGATATAGCTTTAGTTCTAAAGCTTGATATACATTAGGGGAACGCCAAAAGGCAACGAAGTGGTGTAGACTATAGGATATACTCGTAGATTCTGGATTGTGACTTGATCAACTCTTGCGGACGGTTGTAGGTAAGCATCAGCGGTGGAAGCTAGATTGTTCGCGTGTCATCCAACCAGACATATTTTCAATGCTACTTGACCTCTTCGGAGCAAGCATCAAAGACGAAAAGGAACGACAGAACATCCGTTCACCCTCAGTATTGATTTGATGATGTATGAGAAACCATTTTCGATCTTCTGGTTTCACTGCTACGTGCTTCCACTGTTAATAGACTCCTTTTATATCAGTTATAAATTTACTCGAGTCACAACTCTCATAAGGTTAAAAGAAAGGAAAGAAGGTTTATTTAAAATTCCGAATTATTTAACTTTCTTAATTTTACTATAGTGGTAAGTTAATATTTTAGCAATCGTATACAATTAGACAATTAAAGCGATTAACTTCAGCGATTAATTAATTATTGATCATAGCGAAACCTTAAATAAATTATGAATACAGAGTATGTTTTGAAGAGTTTTTCCAGAGTTATTATAGTCACATAATACATATTATTCATATAATACTGCGCTAACAGAGCTATCTTTCAATCATATATCCAATATAACTCATTATAAAACGGCTGTCAATACTACTTAAAATTTAAGACACTTAAGACACTTTAAGACAGTTTCCTCCTTGTCTCTTGAGCGTCTAGTTTATAAACGTAAACAGTATATATAATTATATTATGATTGTGCTTAAGTTGACGGTACATTTGATTACCAAAGCCATAAAAAAGAATATATATACGTGAACAGGTTAATATGACTACAAATAAACTGAAGTATAAGTATATTGGTAATTACACTCAAAAGAATTACCTAACAACTAGAATGTTTGATGGGTCATCATTTGTCAGATCGACTATATGGTCGGTATTTTGCATGTTGATTTGTCTTGTATAAACGTACAGGTCCATCAATATTTCATAATGTGGAAGTCTTGAAGTTTATCTCCTTCTAAAAACAAGATCATATGGAGTATTTCATAATAGCTTCTGACAAGACTTTGCTCCGCTCATATTCAAATACATTTTATCGAAATTGAAACATAAGCTCTCAGTATATACATATATTATAGCATAGACAATATAGTTAGTAAATGAGTCTGTCTTACGGATCATCAGTTATTTTGTTCATCAACCTAGAAATGCTGCTCGCGTTTTTGGTTACCTAATGAGCTCAAGTGGTTGTGTGATCTCTTGAATCATGTTGTTGTTGAGTGAAGAGAGGTCCAATTATTGTCCGAAGTCAATTGTATAGTGGTCAGTGAATAAAACTAAAGTATTGCTCATAAGATGTAAGCTCATTTATAATTTACATCTTAGAAGTACCAAGAACAAGCTTGTTAAACGTCTAACTTATGCAACTATAACAATGTTTCTACAACATTTGAATTAATAATTGGTGGTGTAATTTTGGCATATTGTTCAGAAAGGTATCATTGCCAGCGCATGAGCGTAAACTAAAGTGGGTTTTACATTTCTTTATAATTAATATATTGTAATAGTAGCACCTCGTGCTTCACAATTCCATCGGGGCCGGGTGTATATTTGTATGCTTGTTTATATACCATAAGTAGGAGGGGGTATGTTATAGGGTTTAGTTCAAATAACCTAGATGGAAGACTCCTGTATATATGTATAGGTCTAAACAACTCGAACAGATTGTATTACTGACCTATACCTGTTTAGTAACTATTTTTCGATTCTTAGCGAAATAATTAGAAGATAAACATGCCGGTTACCTTGTGATTTATTATAAATTATTTCGAGGTTATCAAATCGCTGTTCCATTATAGATATATACTGGAATATATATATATTATTACAGAGAAAGAAGGACTTAGCCCGTAGGATATCGATTTCAGAATATAAGAGCATATAGAGATAATAATCTCATACGAGTATATGTTTGACTATAAATATGATTTTTATATTTGTGTATATATTATAGGATAATATTTAAAGTTGGTGTGTTAACAAATCACAATTATTTGATTTGGTAAAAATATAGATATATTATAAGTATCGATTCTTATAATGTATGTGAAGTTTAATATATATATATACAAATGTATTTTGCTCGAAATGAGTAAAAATAAGACTGTTCTTTGTTTGAAAATAAATCAGAGGGCCACTTGCAAAATGTTAATATATTTATTAAATAGACAGAGTTTTGATATTTACCCTAGGACAATGAATTAACCAAGAATATTATGTAAGTAAACATCTAAAGCTTGGTATGTTTAATAAATATATTTTAATTTTGCACGTGGTGATTCTGATTTACTGCAGAAAATATTTCTAAACATTTCAATCTAGTTTATAATTAATAAAATTTTGATCAAATTACATAACTTAACTTAACTTAACTTAAATTATACAATTACTTAACAATTATATATTATAAATTATAATCTTACCATGACTCACGAATAATTCATATAAGAAGTCTTTATATACTTTTATACACAGCTACACTATGCTATGAATGATGTATACATACATGCCTAAACAACACAATCCACTGGATTCTCTTTCATGTGTTTAATAAAGCAGTTAGCCTGTGTATATTATATATATGTAGGTACTATTTAAATACACATATCCACCTAATTTGAAAAGTAACATAGCATGCAACAAAGCAGTAGGTATTTAATTACGATGACTTAATTAAACAAAATCGTTAATGATCGTGCGTCACGGTTTTATTTGTCCAAATAGGTCATATGTGTGCATTTCATTATTTCACATGACAAATCATATTCCGTTGTAAAACCTATGATTACTGAGTGAAAATAAAATTGTGTGATGCTCTTACTTTTTACGCTTTGTTTCAAAAATTCGATTTGATAGGTTATATATATATATATATGAAATAATTCACATAAGATATGAAATATATTCTTGTAACCTATATGTATAGTATATTACAAGGTTTAATATCTGTCTCATTTACAGGAAGTATAGGTGATATATGTCAAAATTAAATTTTGCCAGTTTACAATGTTATATATATACGTTATATGTATTAAATTTCACTGAACATTTATGAGTTTGACAAATATTAAGTCGAAACTTTTTACAATGCATTTATAAAAACTGATATCTTAAAGATTGTTTAACAAATTATATATTTTATTATTTTTTGAAAGCTATAATTGTTAATTAATTGAATTAAAATTAGTTCTTATATTGTTATATAATTCGAACTTTATAATAAAGTTATCAAAACTTTAAAAGGTCTTCCATAGTCGTATTCAGTGATGAAGTTATACAGATAGTTATTGAAATGAATAATGACAATAAATTAGTTTCTTAATATTATTTTCCGCTTATCATTTCAAACTAAGCATGCTCATCACTACGAAACTGAGATACTTTGACAGATGGATATTGTTAAATTCTTTACTATCTTTATTATTATACGCCAACAAAATCTCATTATTGTGAGCAAACAACAATATACATATCCCTAGCATCAACGTTTCTCCTTCTACAGTTGATTATACATATACAGATAACATATATAGAGACATTAATTGTTCGATTTTATATACTCACAAAAACTTATTTAACCACAATTTTTGATATTTAAAAAAATGACAAAAGTTTAATTATTTTTTCTTAAAGTCCCTATGAAGAAACTCTTGATTGTTTATCAGAAAAATTGCAGATAAAGATGATCACGGTATAATATTTAACAACAAAGCGTCTGATAAAAAGCTAAATTTAAGAAAAAACTTAGTTGTTATAAGATTATAAGCCCATTATTACAGATAGCATAATTCAACTATTCAAAAGATTTGTCTATAGCGTTAATATTTTGATGAGTATCTTTAAATATTCTGAATGTTGAGAAACGCATCTTATTTTTAATATAGTTTATTGTATTTTTATAATTATATTAATTTAATTTAATGCATAACATTATATATCACTAAGTTTATAGTCATCTGGCGAGAATGTAACAATGCAGCATACTTTTTCCACATATCTGCAGTTGTACATTATGCATAAATAAACCAAGACACAAATATACATGCATAATGGACTTCCATTATAACCGGACTATTGTTTACTTTATATAGTAGGTATACTTCTTAATAGTGAATGTTTTGACTAAAAACACTGTATTGTAAGGTTCTTTGTGGATTATAAAATATACATGTGTATTAGACAAACAAATATTTGTGAAGTAAATGTCTGTTAATAAAATTACAATACGTGAAGGTTTTTAGTGCTCAGTTAATGTAGAAAATGTCGACTATGTATACAGAAGTGGCTGTATTTATGTCTTTATATTAATATTCTAACAAAAGTACAGATTTTTATACTTTTTATTTATCTTCTTTTTGTCTTCTCCTTTACTTTCCTTTACTTTCTTTTTATTTTATCCTGACAAATAAAATATATTTTTTTATTGACGTTGAAATATTTGTAATACTTTTTTTGATAATCCAAAGTTGGAATAAAGAGAGATATTAATTTAAACTTAATATCGTTCTATTTCACTTACAATTCTGTGCGTAAAATTTTGTGTCAATCATAAGTTTATAAAAATTAAATTTATGTAATAAAAACGTAATGAAATTTACGTTGTTATCAAATATTTTAAGCATAATATTGACATATTACTCATATATAGTGGCACTGATCATCATAGATTGTATTCACTTATATTAATGTAATTCATCATTGTGACAATATTAAATAAATAATGCAAATATCAATATCCCGTATAAATTGGATCATTATTTTGGAAAGATAAAATGATTGAGCATGGGGGGAGAATAGGCTTATTTCATAAATGAGTCATTCATCAGGCGCCAATTCGCCCTCTAAATCGTTATAATGAGGATGCCTATATCGTATCAGGTTGGAGGCGCAGGCATCAAGTGAAACATGAGTTAATTGAAATGTACATTCAATAGAATTAATCAGAATACTATCAGTCGGATCTACAATATATGCGTTCTTAGTTGCATATGAATTAACAATAAAATAATGCGTTTACTCTAGACTTACATACAAATAATATTGATGAGATCGTTTATACTTGGAAATGACAAGATTTCAATTTTGTTATCGGTGTGATGCAAATGTAATACAGGATCATATATATAAAGATAATAACCGCTTAAATTAATATTTATAAATTGCTGCAAATAAAAATAATAGGTAGGTATACTATACATTAAATCATATTATATTAGATCTAACAGTTATATTGTTGGAAGATTAAAACTGTTAATAAAAATCAGTATTATCAGACGGTCTGAGAATTTTAAACGCAATTTACTAAAGATTTTTTTATATTTTTAATTAAAATTGTCTATCAAAACAAAACTTTTGAGAAAGAAACCTTGTCAACAGGTATAATTATACTTAAACAATTTATTTTTTTGTTTCGATTAAATATCAAATTGTGTAATAACTTTTCATTTGGCATAATATTCAGAAATCATACAATCATAAAAATATAGAAAAGATTTCAAATATTAAATAGAATTATGAAAATTATATAAAAATCTCTTTATACAGCTTCAATTATTTTCAAATAATAAACTGATTAAAATATGTGCATCTAACCCAATTATTCCTATATTTTACTCAGATTTTGAAAAGAAATTCCCTCTGGTTCCCATGGATATCAACCAAGAAGCCAACCAACACCTTATTCTCTCCTGTGAAGCCCCTAAAGCAGAACCCAAAGCTACGGTAAACTGAGTTAAATTGTACATTCTGTCTTTATATATTTATAAAGTATTATAAATAATATATAAATATTTATTTATATAAACTATTATATAATGTTATGGTGCAGTCGGGCTTGTGTATAATATAGCTTTACATAAAATATAATCGAAACATAATTGGGTAATAATTATCAACTTATTAGTTTCAACCTATATTAATTATATTTTAAGTAACACTATTCACATTTTTATTGTACTATATGTACATATTATGTTGTTTCAGTGAAAAGACCTTAGAGTTATCCTGATTTTTTCTCGTGTTCCTGCCAGAAACTAAATACAACATACCTAAATAAAAAATACAAGTCCCTATAATAACATTGTATTATAGTTCATTGAAGGAATCATGTGACATTTACTTCATCAATCACTGATTTACTGAATATTTAATAAAGTATGAAGTCACCCGTTGCAGATAAGTCTATGTAGAATAGGGAGAAAGAATGTTTAGATAAATAATATTAACACACTGTCTGTATTTTAGCTCCTATAAAAATAGTATCGAATTATTTCGCGATAAATGTTTAATATTTTATAGGGAAGATTTTAGCTTGCAATCATTCTTTTCTACTGCAATTTAAACCGACATAATTATGGCAGTGATGATCTGTTAACTTATTACACTTAAAACACCTCCCAAAACCCCCAAAAGTTATCTCCTATATCTCATGAGCTCTGCGCATAATCAATAGGACACAGTTACTCAACATGGTGAAGACTAGATAGCTTGTTTTCTGTTGCAAAAGAAGATTTTTTATCGAATTCCTGTATCAGTATGTATATCTATATTTATAACTATATAACATCTCTATAGTTGCAAATACTTAGCACCAATTGTAGGTAAGCAAAAAACCTTGAAGGGAGGAGATGGTATCACTGTGCATATACTTGACTATATAAAGTATAGATATATGATACCAAGCATAATTATTACTTTGCCCAATATGCAACAGAGTTTCAGTAAAAAAAGTTCACCAGGAAATCCTTTAGTTCCAAGAAACCGAAACATGTTTGTTATCTCAGTTTGGGAATCAGTTGGATTTTAGTTTGTGAGTAATTCAAATGAGTCTGACTATATATATCAGGTGATTAGCGCTCGTTACCTAGGAGAACTACTGTTTGCGCTCATTAATTTTGACATATGAGAAATTTTATTCGTAGTATAGTTCATAAAGCTAACGTAAAATAAGTTATTTCTATATTTGAACTGTTTCGATGAACACTTGGAGAATTGAATTCCTTGTATAATTTATAGTTGCCATAAGCTCAATTTCTGTATGAAGGTCCCAGATATTGAGAGAAGAACTTGAACAATAATTTGATAATTTATCTGCCAGTTCTATTCTTTAACGATATACAGCTGTTTATTTTCATATACTATTGAGAAAACTAATGTTTTTGTAGAATTTCATTATTGGGAGCTGTAAATAAGGTATATCAGTAATCATGAGAATGACATAACGCATGATATGTCATACGCTGTCTAATATACATTGTCATGATACTTTTCTTCTTAAAAAAATAATACACAATTTTTTGGATTATCATTGTAAATAATGATTGATTAATCAGTTTGAAGAGCATATTACAAGCTATATGTGTGTATAAATATGATCATATAGAACGGCTATCAAGGCCTTCGTCTGCTATAATGGTTGGTCTGTGAGTACCGATATATACAGGTATATAGCTGTATGTACATAGACCAATGCCACGATGAGTGTGTCATGCTGTGAACTGAAGTTTCTGCCAACATTCCGGTAATTCCATCAAGATAGTTTCACCTTGGGAATATTATCCACACAGCGATATAGTGACCTCCGGCATAAAATCCTAATTTTCTCTCCCTCCATATGGTTATTTTACCGAACCTGTTACTAATCAGCTGTGTCAATAATGTAGATATACATACTCAAAATATTTATTTCAGCTTTGGTAGTCTAACCTCAATTATTTTTGGAATAACCGGAGATATGTTTATATATATATTAATTTATGTGTGTGATTTTTATCTAATTATTAATACTAGCTATATAAAATAGATGAAATATAATTTGCAAAACTGGAAAATATAATATAATATATATATGTATATTGTAAAATTACTTATATTGATATTTGTTATGTTTATTTACATATAATATTATCAATAAGTTCAAGAGGATAAACATGATCATTGTAGAGTAGGTATAATATATACAGTAGTTACCTTTACCGGATAAGCCTGAGAATCTGCATTGCCAATTTTGATGTCAAGCTGTTCTGGCATAGATGGCAATACATAGTTTTTAATATTTAGTTTTCTTTTATTTATTAATGGTTAATATGTATGTAAGTATACCTATAAGTAATCCAGCCTTATGACCTAGAGGCGTTTTAGACATGGAAACCTCCCCCATGGCATCAGTCCCAGTTGAACCAGATGGACTGTCGATGATGATAATGGGGATACATATATGTTTATACCCTAATTTGTAGTTAATTTTCACAAATATCATGTCTTCCATTAATAATGTTTAATATTTAATACGTTATTTACATATAATGACATGATATTATTTTGATTTTAAACTAAAAGCAAGTTCTGATATTTTCCATTGAATATACGAACTTTAGAAGTATTTCCTATCAATGATACTGAGACATATTTCATTAAAATTCTGTTTAAAAAATATTCTTAATTTAAATGTCTGATTTTTAAAAGCGATTTTTACTATATTGACGAACTACGATGCAGTTGTATGTTAATAACAACTCTCTTGTTATGCATATTGACTGAGACAATAGTTGGTCTAATTTCAGTAAGAAACAAGTTGACATCTGCCGGAATAATTGCCTCTCCTATTACGATGCCTTTTCCAATATTGAGAAGGAGAGGGGCCTTAGTTATTGGTGCATGCATCGACTGTGATCTCACCTTTGCCTGTTGATACACTCCATCGACAAATGAATAAATTATGGAGGCTTGATGGAATTCCATTTGACTGGCGATAGTGTGTGTCGCATTTTTCATTATGATGGTTGTTGTGTATTGATAAAATCAACCTTTCTGATCCTACAAGCGCTCATAACTCTGGGTCCACACTCTTATATAGTTCTACAAATTATATAGGCATTTATTAAATTTAGGAACAATTCCTGTCGGCTTCACTGTTTGATATTCTGGACTCATATGATAGAGAGATCAATGACTATAATGAGAATTTATTTTGGTGGTGTTGGCAATTCAGATTCTATATGTAAACTTTATAGAATCACTGGTGTACTCGCATACATATTTTGACTTTAATTGTTTTATTAGATTTTTAATTGATGCTTAACTTTATAGTTATTTCAAAATATTTCATACGGTTATTGAAACTCTTATATTAAAATAAAATAATTATCTTTATGGTAAAAGTTTAAATATTTAATTAATAATACATAAGTACCATAAGTATACATTAATTAAGAAAAGGCCTAATACAAAATTCAACAGAAATTATATTACAAATACACCACAAAATGTAAATCATAACATTCATATTAATTAATCATAATCCTATAGGCAATTTCAGTTAGATATACGTAATACGCGGAATATGTAATTTTAATTTCCATTATGTCCTTACAATTTATTCAATTTTCCATATTGGAATAAGATTTATTCATGCATCCATCCATATTCGTTGCTAAGGTATACAATAGCATTACCGGTTCGGTTTGGAAACTTAAACAGTAATATATTATTATGCAAGTTTGGGTTGTTAGGTATACGACGCATTGTGAGTAAGTATTATTGATAAGTAAATCAGCAATATATAGGACAACTGTAGACATTCACTTAATCTGTGACTTACGTAGGTACATATATGTAGGCAGGCGAGACTACCTCATTCAGATTTAGGTATATATATCAAGCATCGAACGGCTTTATATGTGTATAAACTCATAATAAAAAATGTCAAAACATTCATTTTTATACGGATAATGTATTTGTATTGACTTCAGCACTTACTTTTTAGTAAATAGTAAATATACAAAAATGACATGGAAATATTCAGCGAATGTATTGATTTTATCTATTCTATACGTTATTACCTTCGAACGTCTTTATATATTTGTATATATATAGGCACATTATAATATAATAATACACCCATTACAAGCATATACCTTAACCGAAGAAAAGTGTATAGGCTTACAGCATATTTTTAAATTTAATCATATACGTATGTAAATTTTTGAAATATTGTTATATTTATATACACTTATAAGCAAAATAAGTTAACTGTTAATATATACATATATTAATATATATTAATATATATGTAGATATAATAATATTACTTCAATATGCAAGGGCATTATACTGTAAAATTACAGCTTTATACCTATCAGTGACTACTCTAATAGTTACTTAAAGTATTCTCTGATATATATACAACTCAAATACTTAAATTGTTAAACAAATTTTATTTAATAAAGTAATGTTTAAACAGAAACCAAATTTACGAAATAATAATTACTTTTTAATAGCTATATTTCATTTACAAAATAATTATCAATCGTACTAATCTTTGGTATTTGAATATTTGAATAACTTTTTCATATAAAAATGAATTTCAGTTATCACGCACCTATATAATTGTTATTTATACACTAATGATAATACAAGCTATATACAAAACAACATTAAAATTGAACTTTACGTTTTTTTAATTTAATACGAAATGGTTTATATATATATATATATATATTTATAAAATAATGAGGCACATTACAGTTCAGGAGTACCTATACTTGTTAATTCATCGTATTATTTTTCGTTAATAATTTTATCAAATATATTTACCCTATATGCCTACATGCATAAATATACTTACATATTTCAAATTTATTTACTTTAAAGTTTAATGCCCTTATTCATCTGATGGTTCTGGTTCAATATATATGTTGATATAAACTATAAAAGTACTGTTCCTGGTAAATTGAAACTATTTCTGATCGAGTATTGATGCCTGAACCTCTAATTCAGATTCACTGGCTGAGGAACAATGAGAAGATAACACAGGAGAAATTCCCTTTTGTGGTCATCAATGACTACAAACAGCTCATCATTCAGGAACCACGACCTGAGTACAGCGGGAACTATACGTGTGTGGCGACCAGTCTGGATATTGAGAGGACCTCACCACCGGGAAAAGTCAACATATACGGTGAGTTCGATCTACTCCATTGAAATAACCGTTTTAGTCTCATATTTAAAGAGCATTAGTTCCAGCTTTTCTATTAAGTCAATGTATTTGATACGGCGTGTTCTGCAAATATTTGATCTTTGTCAATTTACTGATAACAAAATCAAAAATATAGGGAACCTGTAACCATAAATCTGAGACGGCAAACATTTTCGTTATCAGAATCATCACTACATGAGATGATATATTTCGAAAAATATTTAATATTTTATACTTTTAGAAAAGTTTCTCTATATTATAATATTTGACATAACATAACATAACATAACATAACATATCATAACATAACATAACATAACATAACATAACATAACATAACATAACATAACATAACATAATATAAAATAACATAACATAACATAACATAACATAACATAACATAACATATCATAACATAACATAACATAACATAACATAACATAACATAACATAAC
>JAYRBW010093070.1:0-20962 GCA_036023295.1 Invenusta paracnida
TTTAATTTTATATATTTTTTGTTTTTATACGTTTTTTATTAAATTTGGAAAAAAATTAATTTGGGACGCTAAAATACGGGATCGCCTGTCATTACATATGTAGTAATATGTACAATGTCACTTACAATGATATGTCATTAGGTGTGTATATAAATACCATAAAACAGGTAAAACATTAAATATTGTAACAGTTTATCAGTTCTGCACACTGAAGAAGTTTGTAATAGATGTCTGTTTTAAACAATTATCTTTCTTTTTCTGCCTTGTCTCTCCATTTTTGGACAAGATTTACATATGTCCAGAATCAGCATCCTATGGCCTATTGCTCCAACCACCTCATTAAAACTGTTTCAGCTATGAATGCTTTCTCAGGTGTAACTGTAAAATTGTCTAATTCTTCTTTGCTCTCCTCATTTGACATCCATTGAAGACCAGGGTCAAAAGAGTCTTCATTCAGCCAATGATTGGGTTTCATCCATCACTCAAGGCCTGGTTCATAACCCATTTGTTTGAACAGTTCCTCAATCTCACATAGATCATCCTCTATTAGTCAAGTCTGCTACCTGACTTGGAATCTCTTCCAGAATCTGTTCCATGATAACACTATCAAGCAGCTTCCTTCATGACTGGCTCAGGTTATGCTGTATTGCCTCTTTCCATGAGTCTGAAATCCATTTTTTTCAGCATCTTTCAAATTGAGTGCTTTGAGAGTCTCTAGAATGGGCTTGTTGAAGCACAAAACATGTCCCAGTAAATGTTTCTTATATTGTCACTTCAGTGGTTCAAGAACTTTCTGGTCCATTGGCTCGGGAATACTGACTAAAGTGGTATTTGCAAGAAGAAACATCACACAGATACAACTATCATCACTGACCAGTTATTGCTCTGATGGACTACCAGTATAATCTTCTGATAGTGATTCACCTTGCAAAGAAACCTGCCATGTTGAGACTTGAAGCCACTAAGCCAACCCTGACTTGCTTCAAACTTCTTGTATGTATCAGGATATAGCTCTTTTGCAAACATCTGCTTTTTCCTGAAGAAGTGATCCAGTAATGTTAGGTCCCCTGGCTCTTTGTTCCGTCATCCACTGATAGGGAGCAGTATCCACCTTTTCCCATACTGCTGTTGACATATATTTTTTCTTCATATATGTAGATGGATTCTCAGCATTGCAAACATTCTTTTCAAATTTCAGCACGTTTTATCCATATTGTTGAAACAGTAGATTTTGTTAATCCAAATTTTAGTGCTCCTGCTTTGTTAGAGAATCCACATTTTCATTTGTGAAATATTTTTATCTTTGTGTCAAATGAGAGAGAATTTCTAACCTTTTTAATAAAAGCCATAAGTATGGTAAGTGTAAATAAAGTCCAGTTTAACTTGTTATATACAAGAACAAATGTCTCAAAATATTATTTATTTCAACCAATTGCAGCATCAGACATATATGCGCATGTATCTCTTGCGATTATTATTATTATTAACTTGTGATTTACTACTAAAAGTAATATACATAATATATACATGCAAATAATATGTAACTATGTACATACTAAAAAAATCCCATTAACATTTTTAAAGTTCATAAAATCAATAGTTTGTAAATCATAGTTTCTACTATATATTTATAATTCTGTTTATATACTTTATTTTCAATATACAGGGTGGGCCAAAAATTCATGCAGTATGGGCAAAAAGACAATATGTGATAATTAATGTATTACAATCAAGTATATATTCAAGTAGGTATACTTACAGTACAAGAAGTAAATCAGTAAGTAAAAAGAGAAACCAGTTAAAATTAAACTGGAAATTCCAAGAAAAGATTAATCAATTAATTGGTTACAAATTAAAATGTGCGAGTCTGATTTGTATGCTAAAAACAATGTATCTTATCAATCAGCTACTAATATTTTGAATGATGAACATCCGGATAGGCCACCTATAAAGGATACTACAGTAAGTATACCTACTTGCAAATATACTTGATTGTAATACATTAGTTATCACATATTGTCTTTTTGCCCATACTGCGTGACTTTTGGCCCACCCTGTATAATAATATTATCAACACGAATTCATACATTAAAAGTAAATTCAATTATTGTTTTAAACAGGTCATGTTTTATTTTGTTTGAAAATAATAATATAGTTGTATATTTACCAATTATAATATTTAATGTAATTTAATACATAATTCAGATCCTTTCTTTTAATTATTTTCGGTGTTTACCGCACTAATTATGTTAGCTCTAATATTGTGTTATTAATTGTATATTTTGAGCCGTATATTATATTCTAATGATCAGTATTATAGTTGTAAATTGCTTAAAATACTTGTAAAAAGATTTTATTCTAAATTTCTTGTATTATGGCAAATTTGTCAATTTATTGTATAACGTATTATAATATACGTTTATATATAATATAGCTATTTAACCCAACACCACTAAACTATATTTTTCGTATTATTGTATGAATTAAATTATAATTATTACTACACATACTTATAATCATCTTACTCTTAATATCTGATATTGATTATTTTTCTTACAAAACAAACAATGTTTCTACTTTCAGACTGAGTATATTATATGATTCGTAGGATTATTCATATCTAAAATAAGAAAGGTCCTCTTGAGTAAATCTAACAGTCGTATCGAGGAAGCATCTCTCCCGTAATCCCGCAATCTTTTCTTCTAGCTAAGCTAACTACATGAGCTGTAGATAGCTCATAATATATTCTCTCCTTCTGAACGTAATTTAGTCTGGAGTGTTTTGCCTAGATAAAGCACCCTTTGTTTGACTTTTGTCCTTTTACTCACTAGAATATATCCGTGCACATAATACTTATATATAGGTTATTAAAATGAATCAATGTCTGGGAAGCTTTTAGAAGAAAAATGCAGTCGTTTATTTTTAAAAATCTCAATGGCAAAAATATAGGTTACTTATAGAATTTATTATAATATATAACTGCACCAAGCTGTATAAAATGTAGATACTCTCTAGCTACGTCAATTAGATTTACGTGTGTAGGATGAAATAGTAAATGTCTGTGATATTGAGAGTCGCTGTACTTTCATTTTTTATTAATAGGGATACGGCTTTGTTGATTTTCCGACAGTAGCCACATAAAATTGTCAATAGCTTATAGAAAATAATCCAAGCCTATAAATTGTGTTTTTATAATTTACTACCATGGCGATAGTATTATTATAGTTCAGCTGTATATAAGATATAAATAATACATCACTTTTAAATGTATATTATGATGGTTTATCCGTTAGTCTGTAATACTATCTGTAGATGTTTTTACTGTATACTTTACAGTATTTACACAGTTATCTTTAAAATCGATCAAACTATGTATGACAACAACCAGGTACTGAAAACTTCAAAATAAAAACATCTGATTAGCCAGGCAATATGTTTACGCTTGATATATGCTTTCAGTGATATATATAATACTCTATTTTTATTACAAAATATCATTATATTGACGAAATGATATATACTATTAGTTATTAAAAAAATGTTCATATTTATAATAGATAAGTAATTAACATGGTCATGTTAGATTACTCTTTAGGATCATCATAACCCATTATATAAAGAAACTGAACAATAAATTGTTTACATTTTAAATGACCTATATTTTGCATACCATAGTATTTCCCCTTTGTTGCCTATTTCATAAATGAGTTTCAATGCGTCAAACAAATTGTGAAGACGTTCATTCAATAGCCTCCACGCATTCATCCTTTTAACAAATCGGTGAATGCATATATATGCGATTTTGTTGGCCATCTATTCACATATTCATATTATTGAGGGAATGTAGGTACAATATTAGGTTTTTGTATTTTTTTAATGGGCTAAAACAGTCGACATTCATGATCATTTATCATGGGCGGTTGACCTATATAATGTGACTACTTTTAGACTTAATACGGCCTATATAGACCCCAAGGCATTTATACAGTTTTTGGTGAAATCTATTGACAAAAATTGTAACCTGACCAACAGTTGTGGCCTGTTCCTCTTCATTCATGCATTTAATACTATGGATACAAATGTATATTTTAGCGCAGGTATAATATGCTGTTATAGATTGACCTGGAGACAGAAAAGAATATTCCATCAAATGTAATGTTTAAAAAATGAAATACTTATATTCTTTTTCCAGATTTAAGATGTACCTAATTTGTGATAATTAATTAATTAATTTGTACCTATAATTAATGTATTTAAATTTGCAATAGATGCCAACGAAACAGTCGATTCTAACTGAATTTTTTTTGCTTTTTTTATAGAAAAGTGTAGTACGCACGAAATAATTAGGATCTCTGAACTAATATTCAGAAAATAACACACATATGTACATTTTGTCTATATTTTTCATCTAATTCTTATAATACATATAAAAGATTAAAAAATGTTTATATATGAGATTAAGAAATGAAAATACTTTTTTATGTCATAAATAAATGTTTATATGTATTATACCATTTTAATTGACAGTCATGTACACAAGATTTTTAGAAAAACAGAATACAATTTTTTACAAACTTTGCGAACATAATTGATCGTAATATTATGATTGAGATAAGCATATTTTCAATAAATTCTCTTCTATCTAATTGATAAAACTGTACACAGATGTAAGACATATACAAATAGTAATTAGCATTATACATGTTATATAATACAATTAATTTTTATGTAATAGTAGAGTATATCTTTTATGCTGTATTAGTAATGTATTTGTATAGCCTTTTATTTTATATTGATGTACAATAGCTAGATATAAATATAATATGTATAGATATACAAATTGAGGCAAATTCATCAAATACTTCAATGCAATAATATAATGTAGTATCATTTAATAATATAATAAGTAATGTATAGTATATACAAAGTTCTGTGTAATATCGTATGAAGATGGTTAGAAGAAAAATGGGTCTTCCTCCAAAAAATTTAAATGTATGTAGGGTGAAGTTATTGCACAAAATGTGATACAAATGCGTTTTCTTTTTCATTTCCATAATATGTAATACGAGAATATAATATATAAGGGATAATATCAAACATGTGCTATGTGTATAAAGATTGTTTAAGATTCAGTGTTTATATTATATATGTATTGATTGATATTATCCAACGAAAGACTTGGATTTTGCTCATAATATGTCATATGTACTCACTGGGAGAAGATTCAGTAAATATTGATTGTTTTAATACGTTGTTCAGTGAATAGTCTAATAAGTACACACTGATCATTATAGTTGGTAATGTTAAATCTATATGCATAATATAAGTAAAAATAAATACCGTATATCGTAGACTGTGGTCGTTTTTTTATAAATGGTACATTTTTAATTGACAATCTATTTAACAAATAATAGTTTGTACATACATATATATCCTTGAGAGAAAGTCAGTTGATCACAAGACACCAAATGCAGTGATGGTAGTTGCTCCATTCTCTTCCTGTGCCACAACATCTGGAGGTGACTGTACGGGTAAAGAGTCGTCAGTTGTAGCCTTCGAAGTCGAGGAATCCACCTTTATGTGATTCTCTCTATCACCATTTGCCTTGACTTCTTTCGATGGCTGTGTGTTGACCTGCACAGTCGAGGAAGCGGTGGTAGTAGTTCCAGGCACCGGATTGTTGTCGTCTTGGTGATTGATGATGGCTTTGGTGCCACCATTCATCGCCGGATTGGCACCATCATTCACCTGATCATTAACAGCAGGTTCCAGCATTTCTTGTTTTTCAGCCGCATCCTCGGCGTCTTGTTCACGCATCTTCCGCTTACTCCAGGCCCGATAACTCATAATTACGGCAAACGCCACGAGAAGGAATGTGACGCAGATAGCCACGATGATAAGCAAATACTTTCGCGATCCGTTCGGCTTTTCCCCTACTCGCCAGTCGAGGTCAGCGCTCGTTGCAATGGGACACCGAGAATTCTCAGTGTTCTCGGGTGGTGTAGTAATGTTGCTACCCGTCAGTGGCAGAAGAGGAGTGCTAGGGATGGTTGGGTCACAGGACTGCTCCATGCCATGTAGGGGGGAGCGCCCCTCGCCAAATATCTTAGTCTTGTTGGGCAATTTGGCGAACGCAGAAGCTGCATAGTCAGTGGTGGTCTCAAACGCCACTCGTCCCAATAGGGTGTCAATTCGCAGTAGGAAGATGTTGCGAAAGGAGCACAGTGCGAGGGGCTCGATCACCGCGATTGGATTCCTATCGAGGTTAAGGATATGCAACTGACTAAGACTGTTAAAAGCACTATTGGTGATATAAGTGAGCCTGTTGATGCTGATGTCCAGTTGCGTGAGTTTGGGCAGATCAGCGAAGCTAGAAGCCGTGAGGCAGTGAATCCGATTGCCGGAGAGGTCCAGGGTTTGCAATGAGGGTAGATTTGAAAGTGACTCGCGAGAGAAGTTACTGATGTGGTTCCCTTGAAGGGAGAGTATCTCCAGTTTGTCCAGCCCAGCGAATATGTTTGGCTGAAGAGAGTTGATACCGAGAGCGGTTATGTTAAGACTGCGTAGTTTCCCTAGAGATTTAAATAAGCCAGGTGGCAGGGCCTTCATCTTCAGTTTTGTTGATGGAGCGTTTGAGGAGATAATTAGAGTTACGAGCTCAGAATTAGTTTTAAATGTGTCTGGCCCAATTGTGACGATTGGATTATCCTCCAAATCCAAGGTCTTTAACGCCGTGAGGCCGGCAAAAGTGGTCATTGAAATTCTAGTTATCTGGTTTGAAGCGGATTTAAGCGTGGTCAATGTGCTCCTAAATGGTGAAAAGATGCCAGGCACATCCAGTGTTGTTAGGTTATTCTTACCAATATCAAGTTTTTTCATTCTGGATAGACCAGCAAAGGAACCTCCACTGAGACGCTCAATTTGATTGTATCGGATCATCAGAGCTTCCAGTTCAGAACACTGGGTGCCGCTGAAAGCATTATCGTTGAGTTTAGGAATTTTACTATTAGCAATGACGAGTCTAGTGAGTTTGGTTGTACAGTAGGGACGGATAATTTGATCGAGGATATCAGTGATATTTCCTTGTAGGCAGTTGCATGCCGTGGCTGAACATGCACATAAATCCTCAATCTCAACTGAATTTCCCAACTGTGTTAAGGCCAATACAATAGCCAAACAGGCGAGAAAATTTAACAGTGTACACCGTTCACTATCGACCATGGTGAATAAGTGAATATATGATTTTAAAAAGTAAATTGGAGGGTTTATTTAAATATAGCTCGTCGCCAGTTAGTAAAGAAGCTGAAATTTCACCGAAGATAATGATGCCAGCTGGTTAAACACCAAACCGAAGAAGTTAGTAGTTGAATGAGTGTTGTCTCAGACGCTCAGTGAAAAGTATACACATACAAACAACGTATGTACGCTGCGGACTTCTGGCAAAATAAACGCGCGCCTATACAAAACAAGCAGATGAAGCCAAGGTAAAGCAAGGAGCAGTCAGGCAAGAATTTAGCTTGCTGAAATCTACCAACCCGACCTATTTACTGACTGCTGTGCTGTAAACTGAAGACTGTAATAGGTGAGCTACAGTGTTGGTGGAAATGGGGTCTTGACGTAGTGTGGCCACCGTTGTAGCTATCTCTGTGTATCAGACACACACACATACAACACATTCAGAGGCTGCTTCCTTGGACTGTTTGTGTCTACAACTAACCTCTAGCTAAACTAACCAACTAGCGACCGCCCTCATATTTCATCTGTTTGATGCGAAAATCGATTAAGCTCCCTCGCGCTCCTACAGCGTACTATACTAAGAAATGAAATAACGAATGAGTGAATGGGAGGAACACAGTGAACGCGTCTTACGAATGAGATAGCGGGAGAAGAGCGAGAGAATCAACGAGTGTGATTGACTTGATAATATATACGGGGCGGGTTGCATATTCTCTAGGAGGATAATGATATATTGTATTAGCATTTTATTATCGAACACAGACAGAGATCGTAGGGTGACCAGCCGATGATTCAGTATGTGCTGCATACTTAAGATATTATTTTTGAGAAATGTTATAATATTTCTGTAGATCATTCTACCCGTTCATTATCTGAATTAGTTCTTCATTTTATTGAATCAGGAATGACCTTTTTATTTTCTGCAACCATGACAATAATATCTATATTATTACTACACTATTCTATTATTAAGTGTAACTAATTAATTTACTCTGTTTTGTGTTTTTATATCTTAATTGAATTCTAAACAATTGAAGTGTTTTGTTCGTATAGTTACTTTAATTTGTGTTATCAAGTTATGTTAAAAAATGAATGTTATACGATTAACCTTATTGTTTTACGTAAAAACGAATTAATAATTGTTGAAAGATAAGACGACTATAGCTGAATATTAAATGAATTATATTTCCTTAAATATAATTCAAATTAATGAATGGATAAATAAGTATATTTATATATAAATGAAGTGAACCTTAATATTAATCAAGTGAACCTTAATATTAATCATATTGTAAAAAGTGATATTATTTATGTACAGGAGATGTACGCTTTTTCCACCGAAATGATGAGATAATATAATTACACTTACAAAATGTATAATGTAAATTTATGTTGTTAACACTGGCTTTATAAATTATGTTTTATTTATATCAGCACAGATTTTATTCTGTTAAAATTAGTTATGTATTGTTATTCATGTAGTCCCTGGTTATAGAGCAGTTAGGAACATAGAATTATTTTATGTCTCTGTTCATATAGTTGAAACCTAATGTTGATCATCAAATTTTTATATGATTTTCGCTTCTTTATTCTTCCTTTCCATAATATTATTTGGAGCCTTTAAATTTCACTCGACTATATAATTTATAATAACGCAGACATTCTTTGGTTATGCAGCGTTTCGCTTTTACTTCTTGACTTTATCCGCTGATATTTTACGATGTTAACTTGCCCATATTATAATTTTGGTGGCGAGCTATTATACATCGTTTGTCCTTGTGTGTGCCAAATATTTCAATCTCTGACTGTCTACTGATAGGATATCCATCTTCCTGTCATATCTGACAACCGGTTATCTCGAAAGGTTCTTGGACAGAAAAAATATGCCGGCTGGGCAGAGTTGTGTATAGGGAGCAAGCTTCTTTTGGATTAGAGATTGACATTTCACAACGTGCCTGAGGGAGTTAGAATCGATTTTTGCGGAGATTTCCGCTAATTACTCAAAGGGCCTTTCAGTTTTAATGTATACATTGCAGCAGACAGCAGTACAGATCATACTAATACTATGTTGTCTGGCTATAGGCCCTCAGTATTACAGAGAGATACTAAAAAGGATAGGGTATGTTATAGAGAAGTACCTACTAATTTGTCGTCGGATTCAATTTATGCTTTATTAATGTTTTCACTTTTATAAGCATCCTGTTATCATTATAATTGTACAGACACCCTTGAACATAAGTAAACATGTGTTTATATATTACATTATGTCTCATAATTAAATTAATCTTTTTATACATATACATAATATGTTTACAACTGAAGCAAGTTATTTTATCGTATATGAAAATTCATTCATGTTATAATCATTCTTCTATCGAATAATAGATGAATTAATTCCTCTTTTATGTTTTGTTAAGTATAGTATCCTCTTAAATTATATATTTAATTATATGAACCTCACATCATATATTTAGTTCATGATTGAATCATAACATTAGAAAATAAAAATGTTGGTATTTGTATGTATTTTTCAATTTTCTTTATTATAAAAATGTCATCAATAGTCAAGTGATTCTCATGTATTGTTAATTCGTTTGAGTACTTTTTACACCAAAAAATGCTTTTTCAATAATTGTATATTTCTAAATTGTATATTGTATTTATATGTATTATATATATTTTATTATGTTTATTGCATATCTGCATATTGTAATCGTATAGTCAAAAGAGTTTGAATTTGAAATTATGGAACATTGCACAACAGGAGAGATCTTATAATATAATAATATAGGTTACTGCGGATACTGCATATATATACTTAAAAAATTGTTTCAAGAGAAGACATTCCGCTAAATTATGTTGAAATTAAACTAAAGATATTGGTTTTTAATATAAAATATACGTCAGGGACTACTATAATAAAGAATTCCCTGATATATGTTTTCGCTATTTAACAATATAGAGTTATTTATAGTTGACATATATTATTTAGTAATCGCATAATTATTATAATGAACTAATATAATTTATATTTAAATATATTCAATTGAAATAATAGGTATTTAAAAGTAAATTAAGATTATATTATTTTATTGATATTAAAATCCTGAATTCAAAAGCGTTCATATTTTTTTATGAATTATAGTTTATATTTTTTCAAATTATTTCATTATATTTTTTACTGTTGTTGTTAAGCAATATACATATAGCTTTATATAGTACGAGTGTAAGTTGAATTATGCAGCGTTTACATTTTATTAAATGTACATTTTAATGAATTCACGCAGTCTACAATGGTACAATGGAGCTTGATAGTTTTGACTCTATGACTAAACTCGTAGCCCGTCTTCATTAATCAACGCCAAAAGATTTTTTTGTCGGAAAGCAAAAAAAGTTTGTGTAGACTTAACACATATTGAAGGATTCTGTTGTAACTGATGTTCACCACTGGTAAACTAAAAGATCGGCTTCCACTCACACTTTGATCGTTTTGCGCTTCCAAATTACATCGCAGATTCAGCCTTTATGGTGATTATAGGTGGTTCCCAGCATCATTTGTCGAAGGATTCCACTGGTTTACACCGCATTGAATACGAAACTACAAGAAAAATAGGCGGTTCTGCCAGTCAAGATGTTTATATAATCCATCCGTCGGTGTTCTACTGTGGTGGCTTAGGGTATGATTGAAGACTGGTGCCCTCGGCGTTAGTATCAAGGCTTCAGGCGGTATATGCTTTGGCTTGGCGGGTAGGATCTGACTCTTCAGAGATAGGTGTATGGCAGGAAGATGATTTTGTTGTATTTTCAAGATAGGATGTCAGGCAAGTCGAACCTGCCAAATATATCTAGCGAAACTAACTATATGCTTATTTGGTTATATGTACATATATATATCTAAAGTCATAAATACCTTTCTCTTCCACACTTGCATATATCAACTCAAGGTTTTTTAAATAATATGTCGGAATAGATAGCTTATGCATATGGTATATTTTCTGTATGTTTAGTCGGTATCTACTTTACATATAAATGATATTTATCATTTATAAAATTTATAAATAAATAATGTAACTTAACTAAGATATTTTACTTTAAATTGATATACATTATTTTATATTAATTTATACTAACCATTTAATATACATATATGTATGTGCCATGCACATATACCTTATAAATATACTTATGTGTATTTTTTAAACAATTCTTGTTTCAATCATGAGTTGATCAGATTAGTTTTGTTTTAATTATTTTATTTTCCCGATTGCTTACATCATACCCTTTAAATAGGTATTTAATAAACCCCTCGTATACTATACGGGGCTTAATTATTTTAAAATAAATTTAATATCATTTACATCATAGGTTTATTATACCACTTTATTGAGTTAATATATTCAACATACTTATCATATTGTAAAGTATGTAATATTATATAAGTTAAAATTCAAACCATTTATTATTATTTTTAATCTATGAGTCACGATCTGTCACATATACGGATATTACTTATCATTACAAATCAGTCAGGCGAACTGATCATCAGTTGAACAAACATGTTACTGTTTGCATCTGTAATATAATATGTAAATATTTATTCTAACCCTAAGTACTTATAAACCAAGAATGTAGGAAATTTAAACTATTTGAGTTAACCTAAAAACATGTATATATGCATATAGGATATTGCCTAGGGATTTTCATATTTATTATATTACACACACACATATATATATATATACCTACATAGTATTTACTCGTAAGTATGTGTGTGTGCATTTTCCTACTAAAATAATAATATACGTACATTACACACAGTTACTAAAGCTATATTTGTAATCTGGAGAAAGTTATTGTCGTGGCTTTGACAATAATAACCAACAAACTTAAATTTTTACGCAGAGATGTGGAATAATCTCTATTTGATGCGATTTCTTTAAGTATTTGTGTACATTATTTGTATGTAACATATATTTAATGTTTTCCTTGAGAATTGTTTACTATGATAAATAGTGCATTAATTATCTAACTTCCTTATGGTATGTGAATCATCCTTTTATCTTAAACATTATAGAATAGAATGTGCCTATTATAAAATATACTGCTTATATATGAAGAGCCGATAGCAGCTTAAGTAACCACTTGCAAAAGGAAGTGGCCTTATGAATTCTTCTAAAATCAAACTACCATATTTTATGTTTAAGTCGTCTGCATCAGCTGTGATTATTGACATTAGTAAATGATGTCTCTAAATATTTACTAGGAAGACTTTCGTGTAACCAAATCAATTATTTTATTTCAATTCTTCTCCTTCTTTTCATGCTAACCATTATGCAAGCACCTATAATTAGTGTTACCATCCTTTATGTATAACCTTCTATGGCGGTAAAGTAAGTAAACTTGAAATTACATTATTGAGTACTTAAATGGAGTTTAAAGATCTCTTTTGATTTCTGTATTTGCATATGTACATTTGAATATTTTATCCAGTTGCTTAGGTTTGTAGTTTTCTTACATATTATTATTGTGGTATATGTGGTATGTATTTAGGTATATAGTTGTAGCTGAGAAATGCGGGAATTGCTGTATATTGGTAGTTCAAACTCCGTTCAAACCGGCAGGATGCATAATGATAGCATAGTAAACAGCACCTCGACGCCTGGGCTCCATTATAATATATTGAATATTTATGTACACCAGAATACCCACAATTATTCTGATGACTACAAAATATATAAGTGCTATGTGATATAATATAAAATAAAACTATAATTATTTAAAAAAATGTTGAACACATATTTTGACAAATATTATTTTGCTGATATCAGTTTCTGAAATTTTAATTACATATTTAGTAGTTATATCCAATTTATAGTTATATATGATTAGATAAACGTGTCTTCGCTTATACCCTATAGTAAAATTTATTTACTTTTGATAATAATTAACTTAATTTAGCTTATATAAAATTTAAAAAAATCCAATAATTCTCATTTCCATATAAAGAATTTACAGTCACATTTTAAAGGTTTGATTTTATTCTTCAAAACATAAAAATTGGATGTATAGAGAAAGTTTAAAATATCCAAATAATATAAAGTTTTCTATTTTTATTAATATTTTTAATTTTGTTTATATCTTTAATATTAATTGCGCTTATTTTGTATATATTTTATTAAAACTTGTATGATACATTTTTGGACTTTTCTTTTTATTTGGATGTATAAAACATTAAAATATTTGATTGTTATGAAATTTCATAACAATGTGTGAACGTTATAAAGATAAATTTAATAGTTTTTATTTCTAGAATTTTTATTTTTTCTAATCGTTCTATCTCATTCTTTGACATTATTAAATTTTGTTCGCGTATGGATAAGTAATTGTGAATTTAAGCACCAATAAACAAAAGCAAATAACCTTTTATTTCACTACCCTCCTCTTCAACTATAAGGTGTTGTGAATCACTTTTGTTGTCGTGGCTACTGTATTGACCTGCTCCGTCGTCTGGCCAACCGGTCGGGCATCGAGGAGAACTACACGCCCTTCAGCTACGACCTGCATCTGGTAGGGGATGGAGAGGTGGGCGCTGAGAATGAAACAAAGGGCTGGACGGGAATTGTGGGCGAACTCATCAATAACGAGGCAGATTTGGCTGTAGCTCCCATGACAATCACACCGGAGCGCGCGGCTCGAGTGGAGTTCACGAAGCCTTTCAAGTACCTTGGACTCACAATCCTTGTCAAAAGGGTAAGCAAGCTTTCATGAAATCATTCAAGGCATTCTAAAATTGTTATCATATAAAGTCTTATATTATTTAAAAATATAGTTTTTTAATTTGTTATTCTTACTTATCAAAATATTATTTCCTATGAATGAATCGGATGATATCTATTGCTACTATTAGTAATATCTAATATTTATAAATATTATTTTAAAAATACCTTATGGTCAACAATAAATTGTGCAACTTATCAAATTATCCTGTTTCGATCTTAATAACCTTCAAAATCACAGAATTATTTTTATCGTAGACATATATATATTTTTTTTAGATTGCTTTTGAAAACAGTCCGAATAGATTAATTAAAATTAAATTATTTTCAAAATTAAATCGCATACATAGTTATTATTTGCTCAGATTATACTATATTTTGAACACAATCAATCCCCTTTTCGACGAAATAGTTGACCGTACAATTTACTACCACGGACAGTCTACTTTTGACTTTATTTATTTATAATCATTTTATTTATACTACTCATATTTTTATAAATAGTATAAAATTTAAATACATATTAATATTATTTTGTTAAATAAGTGAAATTTAATATTACTTGTTTTAATATTATTTTATTTCTAGGAGCAAGCCAAGTCCAACCTGGCTTCTTTCCTTCAACCCTTTGAGAATACTATGTGGGTCTTAGTCGGTCTCTCCGTCCACGTGGTTGCCCTGGTCCTCTACCTTCTCGACCGCTTCTCCCCCTTTGGCCGGTTCAAGTTGGCCAAAAGCTCAGACACTGAGGAAGACGCCCTAAACCTCAGCTCGGCAATGTGGTTTGCCTGGGGCGTCCTACTCAACTCTGGCATAGGGGAGGGGACCCCGCGTAGCTTCTCGGCTCGCGTGTTAGGTATGGTGTGGGCCGGGTTCGCTATGATCATTGTCGCCAGCTATACGGCCAATCTCGCTGCCTTTCTTGTGCTCGATCGACCTGAGGCTTCCATATCGGGGATTGATGATGCCAGAGTAAGCTGTCTGCCTGGACTAGAAGGTTACTTAGATGTAATGTTTCATCGGATGCATTAGGAATAAAATAAAGAGTCCATCTTTATAGTGTAATAAAGAATAATGTATTTAGTTTAAGATTATTTTCTTTCTCTAATTGCAATTTTAATATTTATTTTTTGTGACACATTTGCAATGAAATATTTAACAAGCTTAACACTATTCTCTTAAAAATTCGTAATTAACAAAAATAAATACGGTTTGTTTCATTACATTATAATAATTTTGCTATTTTTACTGAATTTCATAATTACTCTTGTTATACTAGTATGATATAACAATGTCCTTTTATTAAATATCAGTTAAATATCATGGACATTAAAAATATTATCAATGAACAAATCAAATACTGAAAGAAAGGCTCTCTTTATAGAAGAATATATTACATATATATTTGAAAATCACCCAAAGTAGTCTTGAAGAACAGAGAAGAAACATTATATTATCAAAAGCAAACATTAACTACTACGTACAAACAAAACTAGAAAAACTAACTTCCAATCTGTACGTGGCCAACACAAAGGCCTACTTAGAAGATGATAGGGTGTTCTGCTATGCCTGTGTAACTCATATCTGTCAAATTACTTATTTTTGAAAGCTATAGACAATTTTCACAGATTTGAAATTTAAAAAAATAAAATCAGCAATTAAAAATGTTGACTAAAATATTGATTCTCACATATTAATTAATCATTAAGTCTCGATCCAATTTTTATTGATTATTATATTATATTTTTCTACCTCTTGTAACAGTTGCGTAATCCACAGAAGGACTTCGATTTTGCAACAGTAAAGGGCAGCCCTGTGGAGCAGTACTTCAAACGTCAGGTCGAGTATGCCACCATGTACAGGACAATGGAGAATTACAATTTACCTTCAGCGGAGGTGGCTATTGAAGTGAGAATGAATCCTTAAGACATATAACAAAGGCAATTTTATAACGCAACTAATTTAATTAATTTTGATTGTACTTTGCAACATTGCAGCACGTTAAGAACAACAAACTGAAGGCCTTCATCTGGGACTCTGCCCGACTCAACTATGAAGCCTCAAATGTCTGCGATCTTGTCACTGCCGGAGAAGTCTTTGGACGAACTGGGTACGGATTGGCAATGAAGAAGGACAACCCCTGGCTCTACGAAATGTCACAAGCAGTGCTTAATTTCCACGAACGTAAATTAATTAATATTATATATAATCGATATATGTATTATAAGTATTTTACAAATTATATAGTCTGTCTCATATACCCCCGAGTAATACTGGATTTTGAAATACCCTATTAACCCACTGTGCGTGGACACCGCATATATCATACCGTATTGTTATATGCGAATGCCTTATAATGCTATAATATAATATTGCCTTCATAATATAATAACGCCACGATATCAACTAAATGGACACACCAACTTTTATGTCGCTTATTTTATAGTTATGGAATATAGCCAATTATACGGTACTATAATAATATCTGACTGTACTTATCTTATAAACTGAACACATCCTATCCCACAGCTCATTTGCTCGTTTTAGTGATTGTGGATAATATACTATATTATTTATTGATTTGTACTAAGTACTAAAAAACTTCCTTCGTTGCATAATATCGTTAGTGAAATACGCCATTTTTAGTGTAATAATTAACGATTTTCTAATTTTAACGTTATTATTTAAAAATCCTTCTTAAGAAAATCCACATTTGAAATAAATTTACAAGAGAACCGAGTTTATGCCCCCCGTGCACACGTTCAAGCCTCGTCGAGCCAAATTTTGTGTCCACACGGTCTTGAATGCTTGGTGGAATAATATCTGCTTTGCATAAACAATAAAACAATAATGTTAGAATCGATAAAATCTTCAGCTTCACGTTGGCAAATTGATCTTTTCTTGCATTTTAAGCCAATAAGATTGGCTTGATGGAAAATATATTTTAACAAGTTTAATTTCTGTCAAGCCAATCGATGGGCTCGCCGAGACATGTGTACGGGACATAGAATGGCATAGAGCAGAGAGTAGTAATTGATTAGTCTATGGTCAAGAGATTCTTTTTCACTTCAAACTGTTCAGGTTCTCTCACTTATATTCTCTCAACACACTACTAGGTGGTTTTATGGAGCAACTAGACACGAAGTGGATCTTAGTGAAGGCGGTGGGTTGCGATCGAACTGAATCATCCCCAGCAACTCTTGGTCTCACCAACATGGCCGGTGTCTTCATCATGGTGGCGGCAGGAATAGTGGCCGGTGTGTTGCTTATTTTTATCGAGATCGCCTATAAGAAGCGTCGTGGACTCAAGGAAAAGGAGCTCGAACTCGCCAAGAATGCTGCCGATCGATGGAGGGGCAACATCGAAGTTAGTTGCCCTTTTATATTAGTATTTCTTATTAGTTGCTACCTTAAAATAGAAAATATGCGATTTTTATCATATTCTAATATTTATGCATTCACTCCAAATTAATAGCATATTTAAAATGTGTAAATTATTCATTTCACTGATAATAAATTCTCTGTATTATTGTATGATTTAAAGGCGCTATATAATATGTATTATTGTCCGTATTGTCCCCGTTGAATTGTAGAAACGCAAGATTCTCCGCAAGACCTTGGCAGCCGAACGAGAAGCCGCTAGTTTAGAGAGAACGAACAAAGCAGACGTGGCATCTTCCTCTCATGATCGCAAGCGGCCTCCTCTCGTCCATCTCGCCAATCAGAATGGGGTTTACTTCGATAATGAGGGCCAAGTGTAATTGATTGATGATCCGATCCCCTCTGTACATGACAGGAATCTACGCGCTTTGTTTGACAGAATTATGATCGATATACAGATGATTATAATTATACACGCTCCCATAAGAACTTACAGAAGCAAAGTTTTACACCACTATAATATTATAACTGTTGAACTGAACAGGGATTATTTTACTCTCCCTCTTCATTAAGCATTTTGAACATTTAAACATTGGAAATTCGAAGAATCAATTTTAAATCTTTTTCCACCAGTCAACTAATTTCACTGTCTGTGATCTCATTTGTACCAACTGCATCTCCCTCTCCTCATGACTTCCAAGAATCTACTGACAAGAGATTCCAGTATTTGTCTCAAAATTACCTTTCCTCGCATGCATTCAGTCGTATAATAATAATTTCATAAAGTACGAAATCCCCTGTTACCGTCATAATACACTGTATTATATACTATACCTAGATATTTTGATGTCACCATTTATCAGAAGTCTTCATGGCTTAATCTCACCTTTACTATTGCGTCATAATGGTATATTTATTAAAATATCATCATTTAAGAATACAATCTTGTCATTGACAATTCATTTTTAGTTTTCTTTTCGGATTATTTTTTCTTTATTTTTAACGAGGTTATCAGGATATTTGACTTTTTTCTTTTTGACAGAATAACTTCTTTGACTTTTATTGTTTATTCCCTTTTGAACATAATAATCATGTTATACCATACTTATTGATATATTTGTATATGTAATGCATTTTGAACACGGAATACTTTATTGCCAGTTACGATGTTATGTACACGTATTTTAATAAAATACGAAAATAAAAATTACAAACATTTTGTGCATTTTATATCAAAGATATTATATTATTAACCTATATAATATCTTTACTTATACTTTATCTTACAGTAATATCATTCAAAGATGCTTTATTTTTAAATCCTTTGATTTACATTATTATTATTATTAATTATTTAAAATATATTGATTATTATTAAGTAGTATTATAATGAATACTAAATCCAATATTATCAATAAATTTATAATTTTGAATAGCTATTTCAATATAAAAAAGAAATTGAAGGGTCTGTATTTAGATTTTAATAATTTGACATTTTATATAGATTTAAATGTTGTGGCTCAAAAATAAAAACTGCTTTTACTCAGAGTCGTAACTGCACAGTATACTTTTTATAACAATAAACAATTGATCACTAGTTTAAGCGAAAGAGTTTAAGATCTCTTTTCGTCATTTGATAGATGGGAAAGGTCTCGTAAAACTCTCGATAGCTCAATTATTCGGGCAGCTACTAAAAACGGCTTTCACTTAGAATCTGCAGAAAATGTTACGAGTAAAGTCTCTATAAGATATGCTTGGATCAGGTAGTATTTTTTATTTGAAAATAATCCTTATTATATCTCGCCTATACCTTAAGCGCTGTTTCAAAGCAATCGATACTCTTGCATTGAGTTTACAATAAGAATGCTATGTGCGGCATTGTACAACAGTTTATGCTATAATTTAAATCGTTTGGTGCCGCGTGTCTACATTACGGAGATGGACGATTCCCCTTCTAGAGGTTTATATATATATGCTCTGGACGATGAAAAACTAAGGATTATTTATAAAGTAACACATTTTATTTGTCGCAATGGATCAATGTACATATAATGATTCCACCACAGAGAGCATAACTATAAGGAATAATTTTATAACATTCAAAAGTTAACGATTTACATTTTTCGAATGTGAACCTATTTTTCAACAGAGAATCAATTATATCCTTTATTCAATTTATACCAGCTTAGTGTAGTTGTTTCCTTATAGAATCACGTGATTTTTATCAGATTTATGTCTGACTAAATAACATTTTAACACAGAACGCACTGTATATTACGCAATTCACAGATGTAGGGGAAATTTTATTTCTATCTACTAATTCTATGATTCTACTATGTTAAAAAGTTCAATTTTGGCATTTATACATGCGTAAAATAAGTGTTTTTATTATTAATTATTATTGACCATAAATTCAATAATATGTTAAACCTACACATAAAAAGTTATACTTTTTTCTACCCAAGATCCATCAGATAGACTGATTTTTGTTACGCAACGTAACTACGTTAAGAGCCTTGTATCTAGTTTAGTTCTATTCTAATTTAATCGCTGATAACGCCGATAATCCTTTGAAATTGTGGAATTCTATTCGATCCATTCTCCACACACAACCAACTTCGGTAACACCCACACACGTCTCTTCATTGAACTGTGCTACTGACTTCGGTTCTTTCTTTATAGACAAAATCAATAAAATCCGTGATTCTATCCCATTAACATGCGCTAATAAGGAGATTAGTGTAACTTCCACGACGTTCTCAGCCTTTCAAACTGTTACTGTTGAAGAAGTGGAGAAAGCTCTGCAGACTGCTAAGCCTAAGTCCTGTTCACTGGATCCTGCTCCTACTTGGTTGATTAAACGTCTCCGATCTCAGCTTGCTCCGATTATTTGCAAAATTGCTAACATTTCTCTTTCCACTGGCGAATTTCAAGTCTCCCAAAAACGGGCCGTGATTACTCCCCTTCTCAAAAAGAAATCCCTTGATACAGAACAACTTAGTAACTATCGACCTGTTTCTGGTTTATCGTTTTTGTCAAAGTTCATTGAACGGTTGATAGCTAATCGTCTCGATTCATTCCTCAGTTCAAATTCACTACACTAAAAATTTCAATCCGCCTATCGTACTGGCAATTCCACCGAAACTGCTCTACTCCGTATTTCGAATGATCTTCTCTACGCTCGTGATACTGGCAAACTATCAATTACTGTTCTCATCGATTAAAGTGCTGCCTTTGACACTGTGGACATATCATGCTGCTCGATAAATTGAAGCATCGGTTCGGATTTCGCGGAATGGTTCTGCAGTGGTTGAAGTCGTACCTGAGTGATAGGTCCCAGTGTGAAAATCAGCAACCAGCTCTCTCGTTTTGAATCTATGTCCGGCGGGGTTCCACAATGATCTATTCTAGATCCTCGTTTATATTCCCTCTATACTTCGCCGCTCTCTGATATTTTTCAATCGTAAGAACTACAATAACTAAATTTCAAAAGAACTACAATATCATATATATGCGAACGATACACAGATCTATATCTCCTTCAACAACCAAATGTCCAATGCCAATAT
>JAYRBW010093081.1:0-20961 GCA_036023295.1 Invenusta paracnida
TTTAATGGACTATTTATTTAAGTACCTGAGCAATTGCTCATAACCTTGAGTAAATTTTTATTGTTACGAAAGTGAGCTGCGTCTTACAGCTTAAGCTCAAGCTCTGAGCAATTGCTCAGTTTTTATTGATAAGCCCTAATGATATGGCAAAAAAAGAGAAGCACAGATTTATCAATAACTAGGTTGACAACCTGATTGGTTAATGATGATTTAGACAATTAAAATTATGAATGATACTGCCAAAGAACTGTTCTATGGATATGGCAATGAAAGATAGATAGAAGCACAGCATATAGATTAGTCAATATCTCAATGTCTGTCTTATGTCTATCATGACACATGTAGTAGCTAGCTAGCTGTTCATAAATAGGCAGTATTGCAATACTACATACAGATTAATAGATATACTATAGGTAAGGGGTATGGGTGTAATTATCATAATGTCACCAATATAAGTGACAAGGTATTATTATAATCAAAAATTATTCTGAAAAGAACTGTTATTGCTTTAATTCATGAATTATATCCAGAATTAATAAATGAATTGTCTTATAAGCATTTCAAATATATAATTAATTTAAACATGATAATTAAAATTTGTTTTTATGTACTGATTCAATATTATTGACAATAAAAGGTCTGTTTTTAATCAGAATTTTATTGGATGTAAGTTAAAATCAATATATAGTTAGGCTCTATAGTTGGACTATATTTACTCTAATTTTATGAATTAAAGTATTATATTGAAAATACTTTGTCTTCATCAATATTTTGATTTGGTGACATTTTGACTCACTTTGGTGACACTGACATGGTGATGTTTTTTGACAGGCATTCAGGGGTATTGTATAACTTAAGGAAGAAATATATTAATATCACTTTATATAGCCTGCAGACTACTGTTTTCTCTACACATTAACTGAGGAAATGTACTTGCCCACTTCCACTGGACAAGTAATTTTTGAAAACCACTTGCCCCAGGCTGATGCAAGTGATTTATGCATCCCTGGGGCCTGGGCCTGGTAAATATATTAACTACATTAATATTTAAACAAAAACTGGCACTGTACAGTGTATATATACAATGTACATAATAATAACAAAATTTGTATGTTTTTTAATGCTGTAAAGTGTAAGTACTAAGTGTAAGTGTAACTGTAACACATCATTTTAGAGTTAGCCTTCAGTTAAAAAGAGAATATATTAAATTAAATATATTAATGTTATCTTTATATTACTATGTAAATGTTGTTTAAGATTTTATTATAAATCCTAAATTTCCTACTTTTTCATAATCATTATTTATCATTGTATTTATTAAAAATGTGATTCTATTTACCGATAATAATTGTCCCGAAGTTAATGTTAAATACTATTATTGAGGTCATCAAGCATTAAATATTATTATTCTCATCTTTTGAGATATAAATTATTAAAATTAAAACAAGTCGGTTATAATAAAATTGTATTAGTAAACAGAGAACACAAGAAATTAAACTTTTATCGATATTTATTTTAAAATATATATAGACCAAAAATTTTAATCCTCTATATTAACAGGGCTACACGTAAAAAATATTTTAAAATGGGGTTGTTTATTTCAATAAAGCTATTTAAAACAAATTTTAAAAATCAACTTATTTATATTGAATCGTAAATAATTTTATGCTGATTGTTTAATTTACAGCCATAATATCTGTATATCTTTGCATCACAATTGAATTTTGTATTAGTCAAATTGATTACAATTGTTTCTAAATATATTGTTTTTTGTGTGCATACATTTGTGTTTTCTCTATGATCTCAGAATTATATTTTTTATATAATTATAATAATTAATAATTATACCTATGATATTTTTTGACCTATACCTATTGGCAGCAATTGCTGTCAAAAAATATATTATTGTTTTTTTTTTATAATTATTATTATGAGTTTTTGTAGTTATAATGGTATTTATTTATAAGTTTCATTGTTTAATCAATTTTGATCATTAATTTCAATTGTTACAATTATAAGTATAAATACATTAGGTATATATTTTTCTTTGTTTCGAGTTGTTTATAGGTATAACATTAATTGTTGGGGGTTATAATTTATTACTATTATTATTAATAATGTAATCAAAGTATTCATTAAATTAATCTTTTATATATCAAATAGTATAAAATCATATAACAATTTTTTATCATAATTGCTGATAATTTCTGTTATTTTAACTAAAAATGGTGTACACATATTTTTTGTTACAAAATTTACAGAAATTAACCGTTGTATTCAACGTAAAACCGTGACATTATAAATCACTACATACAGAGATAACACAAGGACTACTTCAATACTTAAAGTAATCCTTGTGATAATAATATCATGTTTCTATGTCTATACATAATATAGACAAGGTATATACATAAATTTTATATTTAGGAATATTTAAATATAAAATGGGATTTTGTTTAACAAATTGAAGAAAGATGTAATAATTCTTAATTATTTAATATATGTAGATATTTACATTTCAAGTTTAGACAATATATGTACACATTTCAGCTATATATTTTAAAAATCCACTTTATTATAATTCAAACAAAAAATGAAATATGGCAATTTTATTAATCATTTTTTTTTATAATTACATAATTAAAAAGCACTTAAAAAATATGAGTCAATAACACATTTTCATGACAAATTTCTAGTGCTTCAAAATATATTGCATTTAGTAAGGTGTGGAAACCGAATACTTAATATTCGAAATCATATAGTCTTAAAAGTATTTTTAGGTAGGTATTTATGGTCTATAAAAAATGTAGAAAGAAGTTATTCTGATTTAAAAGCATAACTTAAATAATTCTGTAAACTACTACCAAAATGTTGTATTTGTATCATCGTTTATTATATTAAGAAAATGACTTATTATTATCAATTGAAAATAAGAGCGAAGATTCCAATTCCCATAATATTTGATTCATCTAATAACACACTATATTATACACCATTGCAGATTAACATTGATTCCCAGCAATATTGCAACGTGAAATAAGACTTTCTTCACAAAAAATGAATGAATAATATTAACTTGACAACCTTATAGTAATATATATAACAAAATAATCACATGCAACAGTCATTAGGAGCACATTAATTATACTTAAAAACAGTAAATAGTGTTAAAAAGCGTATGAAAGAAGTGTGTATTTTCAAATCACTGTTAGCCAAATAGTTAGCAGTTGGGATTAATAAAATATATTCAAATAAGTTACGAATCACTTTTTTTTCCAACAGGCCAAACTAGATTTTGAAGATTTCATAAGTTTACTGAAAATCGAAGAAAATAGGAGACTGTTTAAACGTAGGAAAATGTGTTCATATTGCTGGTGTGATATATTTTCAGAAAAATTACATACTCAGTAAAATACCGAACTAAAGAATTGAACAATGTTAGTATCAATTATTATAACTGTCGTTTACATAAGCAAACATTATTATTATTATATTTATTCTTTACACACAATCAGTGACAAAATTTGCTCAACATGTTTGCACACTGAAAACATACACAATAAATGTTAGTTATTGATAATAAAAAAATATAGATATCGTAAACAAATTACAATAATATCAATATGATTTTAGTTAAATATATATAGCCAGTTTTACGGAAATAATGCTGAAATTGCTTCTTTTTTAATATAATTCATTTAATCAAAATGAACAATGAAAATATATAATTCAATGAAGTCAGACAAGTGCAGAACTAAGCAAAGCACACATAATTAATAAATAAAAGAATATTGTAACATTTTCATGAATTACGTATACCGAGTAATAGTCAAAAATAATAGAGGAATGAAAACAGTGTATAATAGTTTTTGCATAACACACAATGGCTCCTGAATGAAACAAAAATGTACGTGTTATATTAATAATTTTTAAATATATATCAGCCAAAATAATTAATAGAAGATACATATTAATATATATATACCTGTGCAAACTTGAAAAAGACAGAAATAAATTTTCAAATATGATTATTATAAAGAAGAATTAATAGAATAACTTGTAATATTATTAATCAAGAGGATGAATCAAGGATGAATCCATCGAACTTTCTAAGACTGATGGACATGAAAGTCTCACAAAAGGTTGCAATACCCGGATTTGGGACTTGATTTCAGCGCCCAGTTGACCCAGCCGAGTTTCGTTTCTGTGTAGGGTGGATATCGGCACCTAGAAAGAAGATAGCGAGCAAGGATTTAAAAGAAAGGACTGGTAGTAGTGGAAGGTGACTGTCTGCAACAAATATAGAATATGTAAAGGGGGGTAAGGAGAGATCAGACTAGAAAAGGAAATTTGGAGAGATATTCAAACTGATTTTAAATTTTAAATGCGGGTACAAATGATTCCATTATGTGTAGGCAATATTGTGGAAAATTAGATTTTTGCATCGAAGTTAGACGATGGAATCATCTAATTTATCTGAGATGTGAATGTTTGTCATAGGATGAATAATTGCTAAATTCATCTCTAAGAAATTGAGGGCTATCATGGTTGTAATTAGAAAAACTCTCAAGACGATTAGCTAATCATATTTGAGCAATCTGAATTTACATTTAGTTCCCCAATTACTATTACTAACTACCTATTGTGAGCGAGGTGAACATACAATATTGAAGTCATGCCTCGTGTTATGGCTTCCATAGCTATCTTCTCGTACAAGTGAGATTAGTTGATTCAAATATGACATTAAAAAGGTATAATATAAGCTATATGTAGTACTTCAACCAATTAAGTCAACCAAAACAATATTTTTTATAATTGTTAAGTACGATATGCCAAGTGAAATAGATATTTTTACAGGTGTGTAATAAATTAAAAAATACACTGCAAACATTACAAACAATTATCTGTGTAGATCAAAACTTGTGCGCAAGTAGAAAACGAAGTAAGAGTCACGAACAAGACAAGCCTTCAAAAGAACAGAACATTTAATCCTTAATGTGAACTTGAGCTTCGTACAGTACAAGGATTACGTCTATAATATTTTATATAAAAAAATGTTTTTTTCTTTCTATAAATTCATCAACCAATAGGTATATTAAAGAAAATAGAAAGATATCAAAACTGGAGAATTTTAGTTCAATATATTATATCAATACAAAACAATAATTGCTCAAGAGAGGATATACTACTACTACAGTAGCAGTAGTAAGTTAATAAGAATTAGAAAATAAATAAGATTACATTTTTATATTAATGAATAATAATTATAATATTATGTAGAAATAATATCCACTAGTTTATGCAATCAAGTTATATTTAGCTATCTAAACTTCTAATAAACCATACGTAAAATCTGATAGTTAAAATGGGTTGGCTATGCACTTAAGCCGTGATCTATCTGTAGTAAACAAAAAATAGTCAATGACCTTCGCTTAAAGGATGAAAAAAGCTGGAAGCGAAACATTGTGTCCTAAATGATGATGAAAATATTATTATCAGTCAAATGGATTCATCTGCATATTTATACATTTATAACATGCTGAAAAATCGTAGCATGAGACGTGTCAAACATAAGATTAAACGAATTTAAAATAAAATTTATATTTATTAGCATAGAAAATTTCACATAAATTATAATAGTTCCTATCAATATCGATTAAGTTATTTCCTTTGGAGAACATGCATGTGAACGATAAATATAACGATGTATTACTGTGTGTCGTGGCAAGCCAGTAATAGCGGGTTCTAATCCCAGTGCATAATACTGGTTTGAGTACACATTATTTCGGCTATCACATTAATGTGGAATAATGCATTTATATGTATTCGATTGTATAATTGGAAAATAACTAAACGACATTTCAATATAAGATATTATGACACAAATTAAGAAGAGACACAATAAACTGTCCCCTTTCATTCTCCTGTTTATAGGAAAAGAAACGTAAATTTGTGAGCAACCTGTAATAACTGAACGCTATCCAGTTATAATATTTTATGCCCAACCATAAACATCAAACGTTTCATATTTGCCCATCAAATTAAAGGAGAAAATAATTAGATAGCTACATAAAAAGAGAATGTACCATGCCATAGATGCTCCTTTAAAATGTAGTTTTGCATAAAGAAGAAATCAATTAATGTAGGATATTATTAAAATTGTATAGTTGGTTCAGAATATAAAACATATGTTACTGATTGCAGGAAGAAAAACAAAAAGAGAGAATAAATATGATTTAGAAATGATTTTGTCCTGATGTTTATTAATTGTTCAGTTAATGTGACCTAAAATTAAAAATATATTGATTTTAAGGATTTATTAAAATATGTACCAAGTTATAAGCTAGATGTATCGATTATTATGATAGAGTATGCACGTGTCATAATAATGATCGATACACATTATAACTCTGTAATTATGTCAATAAAATATACAAAGTTATTGGAAATTTAAAAAACATTACGACCAAATCAGTTTCTGCATTCAAAAACATCATTGTAAAAGCAAAAATATTATTCTCAGACCTAAAATGATTTATTAAAGCAATTTTATTAAAGGGTAGTTGAAAGACATAATATAATGCAATTTTTTAGATTATATGAACTTACATATTGTTGATCATTTCATTTTTGTTCTTCTGAACCACAGCACGGCGATGCTGGAAGGCCTCAACAGAGAATCGGCCATGGTAGGAGCCCATACCCGAGTTTCCGATACCACCGAATGGAAGGGTGTCCACTGAGGCGGGAGGATACAGTGAAATGTATATTTAATGGCGCAGGTACAAAAAAGAGACTGTTTATATGTTCTTTCAGCGCTAAGGTGTAAATTTTCCGCTTTAATGCATATGTAGAACTCTTCTATAATACTTTTTGCAAAATAATTAGTCAATATCCCAAATATTTTTATTTTCGTATTACGGTATTTTTAGAAATAGTAACAAATATAAATGCTTATCAAGATACACTGTATACTACATAAATTATTATTCTATGTTTGAGGTTAATGCCATAGTCTAACTTTTTGAAAATATAATTTATATGATTATACTATTTTGCATCTATTACCGTATGCAGAAACAATCAGATAAATTATATCATTTCCACTAGCAGCAGCTAGACAACGTTTTCAATCTACACAAAATTCATTTAATAGCATAAATGAATTGAACATACATTTATTATTTATACTATTTACGTTTTTTAATTTATACATCAATATTCTCATCTATGTTATGTATCTTAAGACATATTGTTAGTGAGAATGACAGCATGCCTTCGTGCAAACATGGTATGAGAACATTTTAAAACGAATTAGAATTAATACAAACCATAATTAACAGCAGCTGACTTCATAACTTAAAATTAGAATCCCATAATACATTACAGGAGGACACAGTAATATGTATACATATTTTACAAAAAAAGCTTCACTGGAAGTAAAGTTAAGTACTTATATGTATAATATATCATAACATAACAGATTAATATCAACCATCGACCCATTACCATAGGTGAACAAACATTCAGGACAATAATATTAGGTCTTAAGAACAGCATATATATTTTAGAATTGACAAAACTGTTTGGAAGACATATATGTATATTATGTTAGTTGAGTCTAATGAATATTTCTATTACGTTAATCGATAAATACCTGTTAAAATAAAAGTCACAAAAATGTGGCACAAAGATTTAAAGAAGAAGAATCTGAGGAATTAGAACCTAATTATAAATAATGAACGTCACAAAAACAGTCTTTATATTTAAAAAATAAATCAATGGAATTAGGAAAATGGTGAACTAAAAGCAGAAACCATGCACTCTATAGAGGTCACTAAAGTGGCATTCTCATCAGCGTATTTCAAATGTTTCTTACATTATCCGACGAAGCGAGCTACATTCCTGTTTTGCCAAACTGTGTTTTGAAAACTATGAAAACTAACTACTACTGTTCAAATATTATTTATTATATAATAATAAGTAGAAGTAGATAACCCCAATTTTCTGTGGTAGGAATAAACGTACAGCGGCTTCATGGTATTTCATCTCTATGCGATCAAGGAATGCTTGGACTAACAAGCATTTATCATAACAAGCACCACAACTGCCTATCTACCATGCGTAAATTATAAGCAAACGAGGGTGAATGCGGCTTAGGAAAAACTATTTTCAAGGTCCGGATAAGGTCTCGGCTCAATTAGAGAAATAACTATTTATTATAACACAACTTTCTATTACATTTACTAGTGAAATTTGGGTTACGTGTATGAACCACATATTTTGTGCATAATTATTTTTGTATAATAACAACAAAGAGAAAATAGATTCAGTAAATGTATAATATTTAATTCTGGAATCTCCCATGATAATAATAACTGAAAGTGTTATAATTATATTTTTAAGAGGCCTCGACGTGTGATCTCATTAAATTGGGGCTATTAGTAGATGGCATATATACCAAGAATATGATTAAATTCGGATTTATATCACAGTATAAATGTGTAGTTTAATAAACTAGTTGAAGCCTTCAAGAGTGAGTAGAACTAACATTTTCATTTTATAAAATCATAAACTATGATTAACTTAATGACAGTTTACTTATCCAAGCAAAAAGAAAATAGTGCACTTACTAAATGTACCGTATCACGGAGTATATAAATGAAAGAGATAGCTTTTATCCACATTAGATATATTATAACAAAATATTGACACATTTATACGAGTATGTATTTATTTAATGTGAACCAAGGAATAAATTGATAAATTAATAGCAATAAAAACGTTAATATTCCCCAAAATGCTCTCAACGAACAAAGAAAAACCTAGCGATACAACGAAAACATCATTGTTATATTGTATTTGGAAATTCTAAGCTTACCAGCGCATTGTGCCATCGTGTCATTGCTCATGAATCCTCCACTAGTCGTGCCCTCTTCAAAGCGTTTGATAGTAGCGCTGGAATTACTGAACACATACAAAGCCAGCGGTCGCTCCCTGAAAAGTTGGCGCGGAAAAATATTTATAAACAGTATAGTGGATAATTACCTACGGTTTAAATTTGTCTTACACTATAGTTAGAACTATAATTATCATGATTAAGCGTTCGTGAAGGTTGGAACAAACCGTTAGATTACTTTTAATTCCTAAGGAAATTTGCTAAATAGTATTTAATGCATCAGACTTAAATGCATTCCATTTCAAAAGAAATATCCAATATAAAGAAAAGGGAAAACGTGCCGATATAAATAAAAATGGTGTCATTTTAATCTAGATTATTAAAGATGATTCTTGTGATTCAGTGATAAAAGACTGATTTTGAGATGAATACTGAACACAAAATAACGTTGCTAAAAGGTTTCAAAGACTAGCTTTATTTATTTTGCAAAACAAAAAACAATAAAAAATATAGTTTCGTAAAATAATACAATTTAAAATGAAAAAAAAGAGTAAAAAACTATATCAATATAGAAGTTGACTAAATATAGAAATAGATAAAACATATAATATGAAGTACTAAACAAATTGAAAGAATAATTAATAATTAAAGAAATAATAAACCTTTCGTTGATGAATTTGAGCGCTTCATCAGGAGATTTAACTGTGAGAACAGGCAAAATGGGACCGAATAACTGAAATATTAAAATAAATGAAAACTAGTAAGGCTTGACCATACTTTTAATTTCTTAATCATATTTTATACTTTTTGAAATTGAATTATTAATCTATTAACCTTATAAAGCTATAAACTTATAGCCTTATAAACCATACAAATCTATAATCTTATTAACCTCATTCTCTTTTATTTAATTAAAATTTTGTCACACACTGCCCAAAAAAGGCTATGTCAAAGAAAGTTATACTAATACAGGCGTTGCACGAAATATTATATAATAATAATGAAATCATAATATTTAATAATCGTATTATGCCTATGTTCTCTGTAATAGAACAATGATGGTGTAGAAACTTACACAAGAAAACGAAGTTTACACATATTATGATTAAAAATTAGTACCTCTGTTATAAGCCATGGTGCAGTTTCTGCGGAAGGCTAAAAGTTTAGTTACAAAGTACAAAGGTAGTCAGTCGAAGACTAAGCTTATGCACTTAATTTGTAAGCAAGACCAATCAATTATTATCTTACAGGTTTTGGTGAAATATCAGACTAAAACCAGCTCAAGCTCTAAACTTCAAGTATGTACCAGCAGAACGCATTTAATCACACCTTATAAAAACATACACATTGCAGCTCTAGAGAAACTCTATATTTACTTCACTACTCCAAAGTTTAATGAGAGAATCAAGGAAATACTTATAACCATTTGTCAATAAAAACAAAATTGAACAAGGATTTAGCCAGTGAATAAAGACTTAAACAATATATTTTTTAATATATATATGTACAAACAACTATTCAAGACCAGTCATTGATTATTGAATACAGATTTGTAAAAAATGATAAACGCCAAAAAAGAAAAGTTAATATCGCTAATAAAATGCGAACTTTTAAATTCTTAAGAAATACGAGCCATAGAATTTCAATTTTGTATACACACACCTAAGTGTAACTGTTAACTATTACTGGAGCAGGTAATACAGATACAACTTTAACTAAAGTTCAACCCTTACTAAGAACTAACAAAAATTGGTACCGCAAATAAAGTTATATTTACTATTTAAAAGGATGGACATAGTATACAATGCATACCTACAATTTGGTCCAGGGTGAAACATATAACATACCTACATTTGTGGACGATAGATACTTTGCAAGTTTCAATAAAATCAATTAACTACTTAAGTAAACAATATAATTCATTATAACAAAAACAACTGAATAGTTATACGTAAAAGTGCCACCAATTAAATGCGCAGTAGGCAACTATAAAATTACATAGATAAAATTCTAAAGTATAAAACATATACCTGAAATTAGTCCCTTAACAAGATAATACCTTTTAAAGTAGAGATCACCTCCGAATCAGATATCTCTTATTTAAAAATAATTTCAGATCTTAAAATATATACTTCTTACATAAAACCAGTTTACTATTGGACCTTGAGGAGATATACTGACTGGCCTACACAAAAACTTAATATTTTCAAAAATAATAGGAAATAAATTAATAGTTTCATAATTATAAACTAGGAAACTTTGTAAGAGAAGAAAAATACTTCACTAAGCTGATAAATAAAATAACGACATTTTTGGATCATTATAATCATTACTATTGAAGGGACATAAAATTTTAATAACAATTGATTTATTTTTCACTGCAAATATCAGTAAATTCGTAAACTAGACTAAGGCATAAGAATATCTACATCAAAATAAGCGACGTTTTCCATTATAATTAATATAATATAACATAATACAACATACTATTCCATTATTAAATAATACTTTGACTAATCTTAAATATACCTTATATATATATATACATATATATATTTCAAAACCTTACGGAAAACATAATATTGTTGTCTCCGATATGATTATTGCTCAAAGTATTATTATCAGAACTGTTTTCTGATATTGATTTTCAATGGTTGTTTTATATTAAATTTAGTAAATGTGTTGAGTCGATTTTATGGACAAACCGAAAAAATGCAACAATTTTATTCAATATTGTATTTTTCAATTTATTACAAGAATTTATGAATTAGAGAATAATAAATGATTTCCAAATAAATAAATACATGCTTTTATAATTGGAAATTATTGCAGGTGATAATTTGAATGGCAGTGGTAAAACATTCTACTCCACCGATTGGATCATATAGAGTCCTGACCACTTAGACAAAGAATTGTTGCAAATTACAATGTATTACCAATTCTTTTGAGCAGTCACACTACAGCGCGGTACTAATCTATACTGTTAAGAATACACAAAACCTTCACCTCTTCCTCCATGAGAGAATCCGTGGCCTCCACATTGGTCACAACGGTTGGTGAGATGAACCGCTCGGAAGCCTCAAACTCACCGCCAGTCACTATCTTGCCCTTGGTGCCCTCGATAATTGTGCGAAGTCGTCTGAAGGTAGCGAAGTGAGGTATGATTGACCAAGATTTCAGAGACATAGATCACATGCCTATACCGTAACTGTTCAACAATCTACATGTTCTTTAGTTGTAGAATGTTGAATGAAAAGACTAAACCGATTGATTGAATATATCAAAACTATAATTTCGGACTATAGTCTTAAATGAATGCAGTAGACGATGCATTTGATGTTACCAAATAGGTATTATAATACGAGTATAAATCAGAAATTTACAGTGATTTAGTATTTTAAAGCGTGTTAATTTTTCAGATTATTGTAATCTGATAAAAACATAATGAAATTGCACAAAAATATTGTGTTTATTTCTATATTAAAACCAAATGGAACACTTGCGAAATGTTCATAATTTTCGCAACTATTTTTCTCTTAAAAACAAAAAATATAAAATGTATATTGCGTTACTATATTTAGAAAATTCTGTTATTTAATATTGCACAGGTTTTTTTTCCCCACTGATATTTATACATTTCAATGATACGTATTATGTTAAAGGTTATATGTACAGCATGAATTATTACGATTATGGATAGTCGGAAGACTTACTCAAAATTTCTGTTGTTAACGATACGTCCATAGTCGGGACTTTTCTTGGCGTCCTCTCCGTAGAAATCCTTCGCGACTTTCATAAGTTCTGACAACAGACTTTCCTGAAAAGTAAAACAAAGCAAATAGATAATACGAGTATGTACATATAATAAACCACTAGTATGTATGCGGAGCTAAGTTAATATAGTTTACTATTTAAAATACATATTATAATATGAAGATAATGCAATATTTTAAGATGGATCTAATATAACATAATATTCGCGACCATTTAAAGCAGTAAAGAATATTAAAAACAAGATAAAATTATCAGAGTATTATAGTTCTACAGATCAATTAGTTCATTTAAAGTACACTTCAAGATAACTACGCTGGGTACAAAAAAATGGCATAAGCGAACGTACGCAGTCAAAGCCCCATTCTTTACATATTCATCGATCTCTATGTACACAAACCAATCAATTTATTGTACAAAAACTATTTCTTCCTGATCTACTATGCTGCTATTGGAACATAATAAACGTATGCTTTATTTAAAAACGTCGACATTTAATACTTTAGTGAATTCATTTAAAGAATAATTCATAATATTTGCAATAATTATACAAAAATACTGTACGGGACTATAAACACATCAAGTATTATGAAAATATCGTAGTTTACCCATTATATATATTTTTTAAATCTCTGTTTCGGTGTCGAATATAGATTTAAATGATATTATTATTTCCAATCAATTTTTACAAATTGACACTGTTTTCTCATATTTTTCTAAATGTTAACTCATCAATAATTTATAATCATTCGAAGGAGTTGTCAATAAAACGGGGTGTCCTAGTTCAGACATAGGTGCATATGTGTAAACAAAGAGGTACCAATATAGACACAGTACAGTTCAGTTTTGGACACCTGGCTTCTTTAGAATGTTTACATAATCAGACCTGAGTGTGCTTTCTACACGTCTATGTGAACATAGATGGCTACCCAGATCAGTAAAAGTAATATTAGTGTTCTTAAAGAGATGGGAAGTGTGCTACTAACCTGAACACTGGCATGGCAGAGGACATAATCGGGAGCAACACAAGTTTGACCGGCGTTAGCCCACTTGCCCCAGCCGATTCGTTTCGCGGTCATGGGGATGTCAACAGTGGAGTCCACGTAGACGGGTCTGAAGGAGAGATGGTTAGGGAAGGATTGTGCTAGAGAAAGGATTTATTATACACCTGATATCATCCATATTGCTTAAATATCAGTCTTATTATTGTCTAATTGGTAGAGGACGACTCCTGGTCCACTGGAATGACGTCATCTTGCATAGCAAAATAACATCGTCTCCGATTTCCACACACTCTGAGAAATTTAGTCCAACTAAAGGTCGATCTATTGCATGTAGGCGAGTAGTACTTCACTTGTTATCTGTCAGCTTCATTTAGAGTTACCAGTCCAACTGCACAGGAGTTGGGGTGACCCGATTGAACTTTTGAAGATTGGGTGTTTTGTATTCGCATTTGAGAAGAAGCTTCACCTTGTAGTCAAGTGTTTTCAATTTCCTATGCGAAAATAACGTCCTTTCAATAATAATCTCAACAAATTTATTGTAATAGAGTTTTTATCCCCATTTTTATATATATTGAGGAACGTTTTTTCTTATAATAAGATCATTTCCTTAATTACAAAAGCAATATTTTAGTACCTCAAAAAACTGTCAAACAAGTAAGTTTTGCAATAAAAAAAATAAGCTAATGAAATAGACAATTTTCTGAAATTCTTTGAATTGTTAATTGATTGAGTGAGGTAAGCTTGTGACACGACCTTGGGAATTTGTAAGACTCAAAAGTCTTTCCCAGTTGTCATCTGAGAATATTTATGTATAAATATATATATAAAAACATAGGATACATGCATTTTACATTCTTTGGTTGTCACCGTCGTCCTCGGATAACATGGTAACATACTTTCAACAATAATTTCCAGTTTCTTTTGTTTTCGGCCAGCTTCCAAGATTTTAGATTATAAATGTCAATGGGTGACAGAGCTAAATCAAGAGCGACTTGGGAGATCAATGTGAGTTAGTGTTTGAGAGTGGAAGAGTGGAGAATACCTATAGCGGTTATCCCTAGCCCTATGTGATGAAGTGTGGTTGCTAGGGAAGTATATTTGGTAAGTGTGATGGTTGTGAGTGAGGGAAATGTATTTATTTTCATTGATGACTTTCTTGGAGAGATGAGTACATTTTTAATCCAGAATACAGTAGTTATTTATATTTCACCCCGGACAACCAAGCCAGCAACTATTGAACTATAACATTATGAACATATAAAACTTACGATTTGCCTCCTAGTTCCAGCACAACAGGGGTAAGGTGCTTGGCAGCCGCCTCCATCACGAGTTTCCCTATGTGTGTGCTTCCGGTGAAAAATATCTGATTGAAGCGTTCTTTGAGAAGTTCTTGGGCCGCCTCAGGGCCGCCACATACAACTCGTAGACAGCGCTGTGGGGATGAAAATAAGATTGAATAAGGATGAAAGAGGGGGGAAAAGGTTATAATAATTGTAATTTAAAAAGTGTGAAAACAACCTTTTAAATCCTTCCATTTAAAAATTATTAAACTACAATGATCCCATATCTGATCAAAGCTTTTCAATTTAAAGGTAAAAGCAAATTCTGAATAAGTAAAGCAATTTAGTATTTTAAACATTTGAAACCATTTCAGTTATCGGAAACTCAATACTAAGGACTATATCAGACAAGAGAATAATACTCCGGCCACCTTGTCAACGTGTTTTTCCATCAACGTGGCGATCAACTGTTCCGTGTTCGAGGACAACTCGGAGGGCTTTAAGACGACACAGTTGCCGGCAGCAAGAGCCCCCACGACTGGCTGGAGAGCGAGAAGCAAGGGGTAATTCCAGGCACCGATCACGAGGACAACACCTAGGGGCTGTTTCTGGATGTAGATGGTGTCTGTGAGGGAGATGAAGTTCTTGCCCACCTAGAAGTTCGTGGACAACAGTTATGAGAGGCAGATTATGGGAATTATTGTGTATGTGATTTGAAAGAAAAGCAGCGTCTAAAAATAAGTCATGAAATGATTAAAAATAATAATTCGAAGATATACATGATAATATGTAATATATGAAACATTAACCCGTTTGAATACGTCATAAAGGAAATCTTGCCTATTTGACATAATTTATTGATTTTCTTAAGCAATCTGTACAATGTCTCTTTGAACTTTTACCCTCCTATTTGTTGTACATTTGTTCTGTGTTCCTTGACAAAGGCAGATGATATGTCTGCTGAAATATGTATATCGGATTCAATTCTCTTTTATGCTACAGAACAGATGTGTATTATTACAACTATGAAAGTAGCATTATTGTTTTGAAATTTAACTTTATTTACGTTTAAACGTTATACCATTTAATATTCTACAAATATCAAGTTTTTAGAATGCAAAATAATATTAGGATTTATCGTATAAATATATAACAATATAACAAAATAATTCGGTTCTTATAAAAACAGCAATACGCAAACTTTCCTATTTTCAATTGTAAATTTTTTTATATGTACATATATGGAAAATGAATTAATTCTCTAGAGATTCTAATAATATATTATATTGAGAAAGTGTGAATGTACAAAAATTAGTAGTTTGACTTGCTAAAAATTATGAAAATTAATTTCAGCAACAAAAAACGAATATATTCACAGTATATTAAAATAATGCAATTATTACTAATTAAATCATTTGTTGTTCGCGTATAATATCAATATTATCAAAAATCAAAGTCATTAGCTATAATTATTAGTTTTAATTAATTTGGAATACATCAAGTATAAAAGAATAATTACACTAAAAATCGAATTAAATAATACGAACTAAAAGTATTGAATGGATAGAATAAAGGTTGCACTTATGAATTATTTAATATATTTAAAATTATAAAATTATGCAGCCGAAACATGACTTAAAACTTTTAATATCCTCTGCAAATAACCATTTTCTACGTAAGAAGCAAAATACTACGATTTTAAATGATACAGGACAATCAATAATCACCTTTTCATTGGCTGTCCAATTCACAAGATTTTTCACCATTGCAGTTATGTCCAACTTTAACAGGTTTATTTCTGACATCATAACTTCCATCTTAGCCTACAATTTTGAATAATAAAATATGTAATAGTAAAAATCTATATATACATATAAATCAATTTCATTATCGAATTAGTTAAATGCATACTTTATTAAACTATTATCAAAATATTAAAACTATATTAGTAATAAATAATAAAATTATAGACTTATGGCATAATTATTCCTATAATAAAATTACAATTATTTAAATGTTACACAAAAAATAAAATGGCAGATAATATTTATGACAATAAACAAAAAAGATGAGCAATATGGACATTTATTATAACATTAATTAAAACTTTCCACAGGCTGGAAATAAAGCTAGAAATATATATTACATTAATGATATTAATATGGTAAGTAGGTACCTTGCGCAGATCCTTAAAGATTGCATCACACAGAGCATCTTCATTCTCCTCAAGAAGTTTGTGGATGGCCAATAACTGAGTCTTTCGGAATTCAAGATCCTTCATGATCCCCCCATTGAAAGCTGTTCGCAATTCTTCAACACACTCCATCTTAAAAGAGTAAAATAAATAGGTATACAAAGGTGAAAGTATATAAAAAAATATGAATTTAAAACATTAAAATGAAATATACTAAAACAAAATTATGTTTCACAATACTACATTGATTAGCACTATAAGACTACATCATAATGAGAGTATGAATATTCATATCAATCAATTGTTTAAAAAATTATAAAAATCTATTGATGGTTTGCAATAATTTCTCCATTGATTAACTAAAAACGTATAGGAATCAATCAAATTAATTAATAAATCAATAACAAATAAATGATATATTTATATTTTGTATTTGATATGGTTTGAAATATATTATCTATAAAAAAATCTATAGCATTTGCATATCAGTAAAACTTTCATAACAATAATAATTTAGTTATATAAAAAATATGGAAACTAAGTTTAAAAAAAAATCATATTACTCATATGTATGTACTATTAAACATTTAAAAAATAACAAATCATTGACAATATAGTTTTATTTTTTTTTACAATTTTAGTTTTTAATAAATATATATTTTTCAATTTACTTTTAATAATACATATTATCATAGTTAAAAAATATTTTTCCATTAAAAAATAGTTTTACGAAAAGTTTCTAATCATTATAGCAAAGTAAATATTTTAAATTTCATACAAATAGAATTTATGTAAAAAAATTAAACTATGTAGCTAACAGAAGTTGCTAAGCATAAAAATAATAAATAAATTATAAAAAATATATATTCAAACAAAAAATCCAGAAATTTAAGAAGAAAACTGTTAAAATATTAGCCAATTGCCTTGAAATCAGGCATGAGAATGGTCCAGCATGTCTACAGGAGGAAGCATTTTTGTAAGGCCCTCAATCTCCAGTGTTTATGGCAAGGCGAATAGCCAAGCCTCTAAATTTGCACAGTGCCGAAATGTTTAGCATTTAAAAGCTTAGAATGCACATCTAAAGGCATTTAAATTAATTTAATCTAAATTGTTAATCTACAATAAAAAATATAAAGATAGACTTAAAGATAAACTCTTATCAAAAAAAATAGAATAGGGCCCTAAGTTAGAATATATAATAGAACCCTCTACAAAATAGATTTCATTATGGGCCCTTTTATACAAATAAATATAAACTAGGGCCCTTGAGTTAGAATATACAATTATAGGGCTCTCTACAAAATAAATTTAATTATGGGCCCTTTTATACAAATAAAGATAGACTAGGGCCCTTGAGTTACAATAAAGAATAGGGCCCTCTACAAAATAAATTTAATTATAGGCCTTTTTATACAAATAAAGATAAACTATAGGACACTTGAGTTAGAATATTAAATAGGGTCCTCTACAAAATAAATTTCATTATGGGCATTTCTATGCAAATAAAGATAGACTATAGGGCCCTTAAGTTAGAATATAGAATAGGGCCCTCTACAAAATAAATTTCAATTTGGACAATTTATACAAATAAAGATAGACTACAGGGCCCTTGAGTTAGAATATAAAATAGGACTCTCTACAAAATAATTTCATTATGAGCCCTTTATACAAATACAGATAAACTATGGCCCTTGAGTTAGAATATAAAATAGGGTCCTCTACAAAATGAATTTCATTATGGGCCCTCTATACAAATAAAGATAGACTAGAGCCTTCTACAAAATAAATTTCATTATGGGCCCTTTTATACAAATAAAGATAGACTAGGGCCCTTGAGTTACAATAAAGACAAGGACCCTCTACAAAATAAAATTAATTATAGACCCTTTTATACAAATAAAAATAAAACTATAAAACCCTTGAGTTAGAATATAGAATAAGGCCCTCTACAAAATAAATTTCATTATGGGCCCTTTTATACAAATAAAGATAGACTAGAGCCCTTGAGTTAGAATAAAGAATAGGGCCCTCTACAAAATAAATTTCATTATGGGCCCTTTTATACAAAAGATAAACTAGGGCCCTTGAGTTAGAATATAAAATAGGGTCCTCAACAAAATAAATTTTGTTATGGGCCCCATATAATTTTACAACAGTTTTGAAATAATAACAAAAAATTAATTACCAACATTATTTCTATGGAGGATTTCCTCCAAATGGAGAACAATTCTCATGCCTGTGAAATATGCACTATATTTTATTGATTTTATAAAAAAATATATCAGTTTTTATCATTATAATATTGGGAAAAATATGTTTTTAGTATTTTACTCATTTTAAATATTGATTATATTGTATACCAATAAATAAAAAATAGTAAAAATATAATATTCTTTTAAGATAGCTTTAATTCTGTTTGTCAATATTGTCTGTATATTGCTACTATTTCTAAAATATATCTAAAAAAGTAGAAATAAAAATTTAATTTTTTAATTATTGGTTGGAGCATGGCTATATATAATATAATTATACTGCTATATCATACATTGAATATTCAATTGTAATAACTAATATTAGTTAAATTATAATTAAAATATTTTAAATATATAAAGATAAATTTGTATATAAAATATATATACTAAACTATTAGTTTATTTAAGTTGAATTAATTTACCTTAGGTATTCTTCTTTAAAAAAAGATTTTTAAATGCAAAATGTGTTGCCAATTATTTGCAAGCAAGTATATTAGTAATGGATAGGATATACAGTCAAATCTGCATATATATTGGATCACTTGGTTCCAATGAAAAAATCTATAATAGCCGGAAATCTGGTATAGCCAGTTTTAACTCTTAATTTCTCATACTTTAAGAAAAATGTTTAAATGAATAGATATATGTATGTACATGTGTATTTTATGACAGTTTTATGCATATAGAGTAAAATACATGTTACTCATACTTAGGGATCACATGGAAAAAGTCTGTAAGTTTTTTCTGTGTTTTTACAGTGGAGTGTTGGATGGTCTTTTCAAGTCACCAACAACACTGCTGAATCTCTTGCCAATTCAGCACCCTGCTGTTACCTACTCACTACAATTCGATTAACCTATTTGACCTCTACTACAAATCAGTATGTATAGTGATAATGGGACATTTTAGTTTCCAGGAATTGTCTGCAATTGTTTGCACAGAAACAGGATTATTAGGAAAGTCAATAATTTAGCTTTTACAAAATGATTGGAATTAGTTGCAAATAGAACAAGAAAACCTATATTAATATCTGTTATATATGACAAAAAATTTGATCCAATAATGCCAGAAATCTGTTATTGCCAGAAATCTTATATAGGTGGAGTAAATTAATATTACAGAATAAGCATTTTTATTCCATGCCATGCAAATTATCTATTATTGCCAGAAATCCATTATAAGCGGATTAGATATATGCAGATTTGACTGTATAAGAATAAAACATTAAATACTAAACATGAGAATAAATATAAGCAATAATACATTTAAAATTATGAGAGTATACTGTATAGCTACAGAGGTTAAAAGTGCTATTTTATTCAAATCTTAAGAAAGCATGTACTAACCCCTCTCCCTTATATATATACCTGACTTCCTCTTTATATGCATAATAAGTCACTATAAATACAGCTGTTATTTAATACTTAGATCTTGAATAAATCTACTAATATGTTATACTTAGGTGCCTTATAGCCCTAATAATCAGGCTCCATATTAAATCCGGCCTGGCCCAGCCCATGATGGCCCAGGGCCACCAATGAAATCCGGCCTGGCCCAGCCA